>CM022484.1:3601671-3636872 GCA_011952105.1 Coreoperca whiteheadi
TCACCTGCAGGTGAATTCTGGTCTCGTAGTCCAGAGGTTTGTTCAGAACTATGTTTCCACTGTTCGGTAGATCAATCCTGAAGAACCAAGCATCACGCTGCAGGTCACAGGTGACTGGTGAGTTCATAAAGACATATACAGTCCATGGACAGAAGTATGTGGATAGGCATGTGCTTCACCTTACCGATGATTGATCGATGATGTAACTGATCATGTCTCCATCTGCATCCACTGCCTTCACAGTGAAAACCACAGAGTTCACTGCTGTCAGCTGCAGATACAGAAAACAAACTTTATTATATGTATTTATACAGTATAATCACCCACACAGGCTCGTGTATTTTGTCGAGGTACGCCAACCTCTCTCCGAGTTGGTTGTTGAGAAGGGATCCACACGAGACCTACAAATCGTCTGTTAACTTCTGACCTTGGTTTGACCCTTCCCCCACTTCCTCTTATCTAACTGTCCACGAGTTACAGTCTAGGGAGGTTACAGCTACTGGTATGCAAGGTTACATGAGACATGCTAATAGGGTGATTACATAGGCCCTTTAATTCCTGCAAAACATATCTTTTATTAATGACACTTTAACACTTTGGGATTAAAATATCCACAATTTCTATCCTGAAGTGTTATTATCACTAATAAATTATAATATTAATATATTTATTTGTTTAGCATTTTCCTTATAATTCCTAATAATATTTCTAACATAATAATATATATATATATATATATACAACAATTTTGCCATCATGGCTGTATATGTTATAGTTTTGATGCTATAAATCTATTCTGTACTTACGACATCTATTGCATGTCTGTCCGTCCTGGGAGAGGGATCCCTCCTCTGCTGCTCTTGAATTGAATTATAATTACAAAGTGCTGACATGCCCCTGCGTACACATAACCACATCCATAAAAATGATTTCCCCTGTTTGGTGTGCAAAAATAAAGCAAAAATCAAGGCAGGGCAAAACAAATACAAACGAAAATAAAAAGTGAGGAAAAATAATGTTTAAGGAAGAATAAATATACAAAATATTCACAAAAACTCATATTAAAGAATGTTTTAAGAAGTGATTTTAATAATTTTTGGAGACTGGACCCTGAGACGGTGCAGAAGATCTAGAGGATGTTTGGAAGAACGGAAGTGGCCCTGTTTGCATCGCACGGAAACTGCCCCTGCTGGTTCTCCCTTGTGCATCCAGCACCCCTGGGTCTGCACACTTTAGCACCCACCCAGTGCCCCTGGGGCTGGATGCCATGGTATAGCCGTGGAGACATTAATTAAACCTGCATGTTTCTACAGCTGATGGTGATGTTCCTGAATATAATTGTGTTCACAGAGATCTTTGACTTTTAGATAAATTCTGCTTCATATACAGTAAGCCTCTACTCTGTTGTAGCGTTAGTAATTTAGGTTTGTACCACACATAAACAGACCATCTTTCTTTGTACATCAGGAACTATTTGCCCTGAGCATCATGACTATTACAGTTGAATCTGTTTGGAAAGATAAAAAATGTATCCATTATACATAACAGAGATTCGATTAGAAATTGGATTTCACTTTACAATTAGTAAGGGGAGTCCTTGCAAAATGGACCAATTAAAGATCTTTCTACTGAGCCGCTGTTCAGGCAGAATTTGGAAGTGTGTTCCAAAGTCGAATCATCTCACATTTCAGTCTGACGTTTGGAGGTTCACATCACATATCCCCACTAATGGCCCAAACTGGCCTTAAGTCACCACTGTGTCTGTAGGATTATTTCCAATACTTTATCACCATTTCATCATGATTGATAGGAATTTGCTTTGGTGAGCTCACATAACACAAAATTTAGAATAAACTCAGGACATCACACACACAATAACTAAACATAAAACACGTAGTTGAAACACAATGTAAAATAAATAGATATATTTATAATAACTATGATGTAGCCTACCATTGTGTACATACCACTGCAGATTACCTTAAGGATGCAATTCAACTCTGGATCAATGCTGTTACAGAACACCAGTGTCCTGGTTCTGATTCTGTTCCGTCTTTTAAAAGACGAGAGGATTAAAAATTTTAAAATGTTGGTGGGGTGATAGCAGTCTTCTTTAAGAGCTGAATGGTGTCAATTTGACCTCCTGTTCGATGATTTTTTTTCGTTTTTCTTTTGTGCTGCTCTTCATTATAGGAACCTTTCACTCTTGCATGTTTGGTATGAAATCAGTATTAATCCTACATGTTTTACCTCACTGATGGTGAACGGTTGAATCGTCTCCTCCAGGAAGTTCGGTCTGTTGTCGTTTTCATTCACAATCTCCACCAGAATCCTGTACTGACTCTGAGGAAACAGATGTATACTCACTGTTACTCTACTTTATTGACTCGGACGAACTTACTGCTGTGGACACTTTTATTATATCTTGTTCTTAACTCAAGTCAATTTTATTTCACAAATTTGCCTCAAGGAGCTTTACACACTGTCCTTACACCCTCGATTCAGATGAGGAAAAACTCCTCCAAAAAACGTTTAAAGTGGAAAAAATGGAAGAAACCTCAGGGAAGTCAGTGTTAGACAGGTAACATACCTGTATGACATCATCCTCATAACAGGTCAGCTCTGCTATCAGCACTGATCCCTGAACCTGAGAGCAACAAACAAACATCTCTGAGCTAAATATTTACTGCAGATTATTCAGATGAGATGCATTTAAACTACAGCTGGAGTTCCAGGTGAGATGCGTTTAAAAGATAAAGATCCAGGTGTACCTCTCGATCGAGGACTCTGGAGACGGAGGTGTTCAGTCTGATGGTTCGGCCCTCTAAGTAGAACCACTGGGCGTTGTCTCCGGTCAGACATAATCGAATGGTGTTAGATCCTGGTTCTCCAGTGATACTGAGGTTAGAGATGAACTGACCCATCGGACTGTTCTCTCTGACTGATGCAAAGATGTCCGACCCCCCCAGACACAGACTGGCTGAGGACAAAACACAGGATGAAGTACTGACTGTAGAAGCTAGGATCAATAGTGATTGTGAGTCTTGTTGTTTGATCAAATAGATCCTGATTTCAATATAGTTTTAGACAAGTTCAGACAACTGTTTATATTTCTCAAAGCAAGTCAGAGAAAAAAAGTGATTTAGATATCTTCATTGAAACGAATGAAGCTCAGGATTTTTATGATGTGCATTTCTGACTTTTGATTGGTAACAGATAGTGAAGAGGGACAGGAATTATGGGAAAGACGAAGAAAAAAACCTACAACTTGAGCTGAAACAATGTATTAATCAATTAGTCTTATTATAATAAAGTTTAATAATTATTCATCTTTTTCAATCAAAACCAACCAGTCCAACCATTCTCTGTTTCCAGTTTCTCCAATGTGTCAGGTTTTCTGTTTCTCTGTTTAATATGACAGAAAACTGTTGGTCGAACAAAACAAGATCTGGGAGAAACATTTTTCAATTACATTTTATTTGTATTTCCCAATATCACAAATCACAATTTTACCTCAAAGAGCTTTACTATGTGTACAACATATTACACCCTCTGTCCTTAGACCCTCGATTCAAATAAGGAAAAAATACCCAAAAAAAACTTTTAATGGGGGAACAAAAATGATAGAAAGCTCAGGAGGAGCAGCAGAGGAGGGATCCCTCTCCCAGGACAGACAGACAGGAAGTAGATGTCGAAGGTACAGAATAGATTCAATGTAGATTTAATTCATTTTTTTCGGTTTTATTTTGTTTTATAAACTAAATGATTGATCACTACAAAAATTTTTAGCTGCAGCACTACTTGCAGCATACAATAGGGGGTGTACCAAATCAAGTCATAGTGTTGTGTTTACAGTTGGTTCTGCTTGCCGTTTTAAGCCTGATAATCAGACTGAATGTCCACTTCATTTCCCTTCATTGTTCAGTGTGAGGTGTTAGCTGTTTTCTGATTAGAGGGGGGTTATTTAGCTCTAACTAATCATCAGTGACTGACTTCTGTTCAGTGGACTTAGAAGCTGTGCTAGAGGTTGTTAGTTATAATTCCTGTAAGGCGACTCAAAACATACTGGAAGGAGTTAAAGATGATGTGATCTGAGGGACATTCATGGGAAGCTTTAAATGATTGATTTATGAGAAACATGTGAAAGTTACAGGTAAATAAATCATAAATGAGCTCTTGTTCCTTGTCAGGGATTCCTGGTCCCCACTTTAAGAACCACAGTTTTACCTGCCTAACCCCCCATGCTGGGTCTTTGTGCTCTTACCTGTAACAACATGATAAGACAGCCTGAGAGCCACCTGCCAGAGCAGCAGCCTGCAGGGTCTCAACATTTTCCTCCACTTTCACACCTCCACCTGAGGAACAGACAAGCAATCAGTTTAACCAGACCAGACTCAGTGTCATGATATCATTGTTGAAGCAGAAAATGAGATTAATGCAACACCAACAGTCTTCAGCTGCAGCAGCGCCCCCCTGAGGCTGTAATGTTCATCACACACCAGAAATCTAAACTGTTGGATGAAGAATGGAGAGACAACTTTGCTGTTATTGTCTTTTTACCACTAGTGGGATGGTGCCAGGGGTCAGTCTAAAGCTGGACTGTTGTCACAGATGTAGTAGGTTACTAACATGCTAAATATGACAAAATGAAAAGGGACTTGCTGGAGCTTCCTGTTGGCTTTTCACGCCATCAGGTTTAGGGTTCAGCCCGGTTCGTGTCCTGTCCTCAACTGTTGTCGTGGTGAATTAATGGTGCACAAACACCACAACTGATCTCAGAGCAGGTGTACTGATTAGGTTTCCTCCAGATAATATGCTGTCTAAATAAAAGAATACAAATAATTTCAATATAAAATCAAACACATTTTAAAACTCATAGAGTCATAGAGTCTTGGACAACTCATCATTGAAACTACTCAAACTAGATGACCTGGACTGAAGTCGAGTCCAAGTCTGAGCAGTTTGGACATCAAGTGAAGACAGACACAAAAAAAAAACAGCACGGTGCCCATTTAGACAGGAAAGGAACAAAAAACTAGGCATAATGAAACCAACAAGACTCTATTGAGACCAGTGAGACTTGTGACCAAGACAGGTCTGGGTCAGAATAATGAAAGTCTGAGACGATACCAAGACAAGTACACAAGTACTACAGACCTGTCTATGGTCCCAACTAAAGAGTTTGTCTCAGATCCAAACAACACACTACAAAGTCACGTTTGTGTTTAGTTATTTCCTCTTTTATTTTGGTATATGCTCTGCCTCATGTGTCTTTGCTTCCTGTCTTTGATTGCTCGCGCGCACACGTGAACTGGAATCCTGTTGTTTCTTTTTGCTGCAGATTGGTTGTTTTTATTAATGGGAACTACCAATACAGACTTACAAAAACAAACATTACCTGTGCATTTGCTTATATATAAATCTACTACAGACTGCACAGGGAGTCCTCTCTGTTTCAGTGTGCCGGTGCATGGAGTGTAATCTGTCAGCCAGCGACAGAAACCACCTAACTGTCAGCTGACAAAACTACAATGTCGGCCTACAGGGCAAAAGCCATATAGCTTTCCTAGTTGGCAAATAATTGCCAGCATGGACAATAATGTTCACAACATGATTTGGTGTAAGCTTGAATGACATTCATCAGGGCCGTGCATCCTGTTGTGTACGCAAGTGCACTGCCTTTTTAATACCATCCATCCATCCATCCATCTTCTACCGCTTATTTGGGGCCGGGTCGCGGGGGCAGCAGTCTAAGCAGGGACGCCCAGACTTCCCTCTCCCCAGACACTTCCTCCAGCTCTTCCGGGGGAATACCGAGGCGTTCCCAGGCCAGCCGAGAGACATAGTTCCTCCAGCGTGTCCTACGTCTTCCCCGGGGCCTCCTCCCGGTTGGACATGCCTGGAACACCTCCCCAGGGAGGCGTCCAGGAGGCATCCGGATCAGATGGCCAAGCCACCTCAGCTGACACCTCTCGATGTGGAGGAGCAGGGGCTCTACTCGTTTTATATTCCCTTATTGTATAGTTTTAGCTTATATTTTATATTTGATCTAGATTTTAGGCTCTACTGTTAGTGTTATCTGTATGCACCGGGGGTCTGAGAGTAATGCAATTTCGATTCTCTGTATGTATGTAATGTACATGTGGAAGAATTGACAATAAAGCAGACTTGACTTGACTTGAACTCCTCCTGAGTGACCGAGCTCCTCACCCTATCTCTAAGGGAGCTCCCAGCATCCTACTGAGGAAACTCATTTCGGCCGCCTGTATCCGGGATCTTGTCCTTATGGTCATTACCCAAAGCTCATGACCATAGGTGAGGGTAAGAACGTAGATCAACTGGTAAATAGAGAGCTTCGCCTTGCAGCTCAGCTACCTCTTTACCACGACAGAACGGTATATTGACCACATCACTGCAGAAGATACACCGATCTGCCTATTGATCTCCTGCACGACCCCAAGATACTTAAACTCCTTCACTTGAGGCAGGAGCTCTCCACCAACCTGAAGGGGACAATCCTTTCCGGCTGAGAACCATGGTCTTGGACTTGGAGGTGCTGATTCTCATCCCCGCCGCTTCACACTCGGCTGCAAACCGTCCCAGTGAACGCTGAAGGTGCTAGTTTGATGAAGCCAACAGGACAGCATCATCTGCAAAAAGAGGAGACGAAATCCTGTGGTCCCCAAACCGGACTCCCTCTGGCCCCCGACTGCACCTAGAAATCCTGTCTATATGAATAATGAACAGGACCGGTGACAAAGGGAAGCCCTGCCGGAGTCCAACATGCACCGGGAACACCGGCTGACTTACTGCCGGCAATGCAAACCAAGCTTCTGCTCCAGTCATATATGGACCGGATAGCCCTTAGCAGAGGGCCCCGGACCCCATACTCCCAGAGCACCCACCACAGGTTGCCATGAGGGACACAGTCGAATGCCTTCTTCAGATCCACAAAGCACATGTGGACTGGTTGGGCAAACTCCCGTGAACCCTCCAGCAACCTGGCAAGGGTATAGAGATGGTCCAGTGTTCCATGACCGGGACGAAAACCGCATTGTTCCTCCTGAATCCAAGGTTCGACTAATGGCCGAATTCTCCTCTCCAGTACCCTGACATAGACTTTTACGGGGAGGCTGAGGAGTGTGATCCCCCTATAGTTGGAACACACCCTCGGGTCCCCCTTCTTAAACAGAGGGACCACCACCCCAGTCTGCCAGTTCAGAGGCACTGTCCCCAGCCGCAATACGGTGTTGCAGAGGCGTGTCAACCAAGACAGCCCCACAACATCCAGAGACTTGAGGTACTCAGGGCTTGATCTCATCCACCCCTGGTGCCTTGCCAGAGCTTCTCAACTACCTCAGTAACCTCAGCTTAGGGGATCGACGAGTCCACAACTGAGGCCTCGGGCTCTGCCTCCTCACTGGAAGACATGTTGGTGGAGTTGAGGAGATCCTCAAAGTACTCCTTCCACCGCCCGAGGATGTCCCCAGTCGAAGTCAACAGATTCCCTCTCCCACTGTAAACAGTGTGTGCAGGGCACTACTTCCCCCTCCTGAGGCGCCGGACGGTTTTCCAGAATTTCTCTGAGGCTGAGCAATAGTCCTTCTCCATGGCCTCACCGAACTCCTCCCAGACCCGGGATTTTGCCTCCGCAACCAACCGGGCTGAAGCTCGCTTGGCCTTCTGGTACTTATCTGCTGCCTCCGGAGTACCTCAAGCCAACCAGGCTCGATAGGACTCCTTCTTCAGCTTGATGCATCCCTTGCTTCCAGGGTCCAACACCAGGTTTGAGGATTGCCGTCACGACAGGCACTGGAGACCTTACGGCCACAACTCTGAGCGGTCGCGTCAACAATGGAGGTGGAGAACATGGTCCACTCAGACTCAATGTTTCTTACCTCCCTCGGGATCTGGTTGATGCTCTGCCGGAAGTGGGAGTTGAAGATCTCTCTGAACGGAGACACTGCTAAACGTTCCCAGCAAACCTCCTTCTTATCCTCTGGTGTCACTTCTCAAATGTCTGACGTCAAAACAATGAAATAATCAAAACATAATGAGAAGTCATTACATGCAGGTCTAGTTTGTTGTCCTCCAGTGGTAACATGCAGGTCAAAGAACCTCAGAGCAGATTACAGGTAACAACCAAACAAAGAGTCATTATTTGTTCATCAGGATGTGACCAAACTGAAAATGAGTCCAGTAAAACAAACCACTCATTTTAATAATGTTGGACGATCACAAGGTCAACATTCCTTCCTGAAAAGACAATGGGATGTCATTTAATTATAAAATCAAATCAAAATTAGATACATAAAGATTATAAAATACAAAGCTGAGAAATGTAAACCTACCGAGACAATGTGTCAATTTAGCCATCTACAGTTGAAAACACCTTTTGTGTGTCTACTTTAGTGTTTCAATGTCACAACCTGAGGTTTCCCACTTTTCTCCCATTAAGGGTTATTTTGTTCTTTAATTCAAATTGAGGGTCTGAATAAACAGTGTCTTTTGCTGTTCAGATTGTAAATACCTTTTAGGCAAATTTAGATTTTTAGATTCAGCTATATGCAAATGGTCTTAGGACTTTACAGTCACGCCCATTGACTGTTAGTTAGCAGGCTTATGTTGTTTCCCTCCAACTGCTCTCTAACGAACTATCCCGGCTTAGTGTGGCCAGAGGCTCATATCTGAGAGAAATGTTTTAAATTTAACTGGTGTGAAGATACTAAGAAAATGTTTAGTGTTCTGTCGTGTGATTTATTAATATCTTACTGTGTAACAGACACGCAGACAGAACCAAAACAGCAACTGGGGACGAACTGACAAGGAACAAAACAAGTGAACCAGTATATATAGTGAGAGGCTGATGAGGGCATGAGTTGCAGGTGAGGAGAGGACCAGATCACTGCAGGCTGATGAGGGAGAGTGGAAACAGGTGTGTGGAAACAGGTGTGTGGGTGGTGCAGCAGTCAGGGGTTATTGCAGGGCATGAGAAAAAAAAGGCAGGAAACAAAACACGAGGGAAGGAGAATCTTACAAAATAAAACAGGAAATAACTAAACATAACCCATAACCATGACAGTGTTTTTATTTTTATCATTCCTAACTTTTTATTACTCTTATTACTCTTCTTATGCAAGCAGAAATATGCTTCCATAGCTTAACATCCTGGCAACTTCAGATGTCATTGACAATCCTCACCAGGTTGTGAATTACTGGTCATGAGTGAATGTGCACCTCGTGTTTGAGGACTAATTAAGGCAACAGCAGGAAACAGGGGAGAGTGGGTCACATGCTAACACATTGCTGTTATTTCTGTCTGTGTGAGAAGATTCATTTATATCATTAGCAGCTAACAGATAACCATGTGACTGTGAGGAGGTAAAGTCAGTTCACGTTTCTGTTGGTTCAAAATTTTGTCTGTTATGAGTCACACAAACCTCTAAAACTGATAACTGCAGCCTCCACTCTTCTGCTTTCAGTGTTTCCAGTAGCCTAAATGTTAAACCTGGCTGCATTCAAACACCAGAGCATCACTGACGCTGGCTCGCAGTTGTGAGCTTCGAGTCACATATTTATGATGTCTTCTGATGAGTTTGGTCATTCCCTAACTTTATATTTGTGCCCCCAGCAGGTGAAAGTTTACACTTTTGTCCAACACTTCAGCTTTATGATAGGAAACCTCTCAAACTAATAACTGAACTCAGGTGTCTCTCTTCACGTGACAAGACACGTTTTTTAATGTTGGTCTGAAGTCAAAACCATAAAGATCTGACTGAAAACCGGTGCGGCTCAGGTTCGGTCAGGGTTAATGTTAAGGCAGTTTTGAGTCGTGTTTTCTCCTCACTCTCTTCCCGTTTCCTTTTTGTTCCTACTGTTGGTTACTGAATAATTTTGGTAAACAATGTCAAATAAATCAATTAATTACTTCATGTGAGTGGCTAATGTAGGCTGAGTCTGTTTTAAAGTTCAGAACCAAACACAGCACAGGAGTTCTCGGGTATTTCAAACACTGGTTTCAAATCTTAACGGGACGTTTTCAGTAGATCTCAGATCTCAATAAAATAAATGATTTTAAGCCAGTTTAACTCAAACAACAACATTGTTTTTATTACTGACACTGAAGACTGCTGTGTTTTCATATGGTCAAACACATGAGAAGTCACTTGTTCACTTATATGAACATGAGGATACATGTATATGATAATATACCACCCACTCACCTCTCTCGCTCTCCTGTTGGTCTACAGACAGTCGGTGTCTCTCGCCCTCGGTCTCTTCAGGCCTCCTGCTCTCAGCTTCTTGTTGTCATAGCTTCATGTTTTCAGCAGCAGTGTCTCAGTTTATTGTTCAACTTTTTCCCTGAGAGAGAACAGAGACCTTCCTGTTAGTGCTACTGTGTGTGAGCATTAGCAGAGGGCTTACAGCGCATTAATGAGCAGGATAAGTAGGTCAACATGCTGCAGGGCTTTAAACCAACAGGAGGCATGTTAGTTAAGCCTGCTTACACACTGTGGTTATCATTAGAGGAAGTATTTACTTAAGTAGAAATACTAATACTACACTGTAAAAATACTATTATAAAATAATACTATTCTCAGATGAAATTATTTCAGTCCCAGAAAACATTATGTTATATTATTACAGTATTCCATCTTTAGAACATATACTTTTATTCTTACTTACTTACTTACTTTTAGCTATGATGCTAAAGTGCTGGTCAGTGAAACGAACATACAGCCAGTGATGCAAACAGGTGAAACAGAAATGTGCGTCCATCTGCTGGTAATGCCTCAGGGCTCCAGCAGGGGGGTCCACACTACTGTCAGTCGAGTGAAAGTGAGAGCTGTGGGCTTCAGCCTTCACGGTAATTATCATTAACAAATGTTAATCATTTGTCCTGCTTCACTGTTGTTTAACAGGAGTGGAACATGTTTATATATATATATTCTGCATGTAAGATAGCTACTGGAGACATCATGTTTGTTTTGTCAGTTAGCATTTAACTATTTGCTGGTACGCCCATATTTATTGTATAAAAAGGTAAGCTAAAATATGAGTTAAAACATTTGAATATATTTCATATGATTTCATGTTGTACACTGGGTAAAAAGATTTAGATTATTTAGTGTCCTGGTTTCTCTGAGTCCTCCTAGTTTCAATATTCATTAACATTTTTCATTACTAGAAAGAACAAACATTAAGTAATTAAGTAGCAATACTTAATGCTCACATGTGATAATTTTTTCCAAGACTGTGATTAAACCCCCCCCCCCCATAAGACTGCAGAACAAAACCAGATGACACAGAATCTGAACAGTGTTGCAGTCAAGCAGGTAACACAAGGGTTTGGACCTAAATGCAGACAATGGAGGCAGGCAGGTATACAGTTAAATGTTTCAATGAAACTAAAGGCTTACAAAGTTCTCAGGCAGGCAGTAGTCAAACACCAGGAATGCAGTTCAACAGAGGCAAACCAGTCCAAGGGGGAAAACATCAGAATCCAACATGCAGGTAAGGTCAATTCGGCTCATCGACTGTTACTCCATCCAGCACGGCCAGAAATCTGGGGGTGGTAACTGATGATCAGCTAAACTTCAAAAGCCATGTCGCAAGGACCACCGGGTCCTGTAGATTCATCCTCTACAACATCAGGAAAATCAGACCTTTGCTATCTGAACAGTCTACACAAGTCCTAGTCCAGGCTCTGGTCTTGTCCAAACTGGACTTTTGCAACGCGCTGCTGGCTGGACTACCTGCTTGCATAACCAAACCTCTGCAGATGATCCAGAACGCGACAGCAAGAGTGGTCTTCAATGAACCGAAGAGAGCACACGTAACCCCTCTCTTCATCAGGTCACACCGGCTCCCTGTTGTCGCCCGCATCAAGTTCAAAGCGATGCTCCTGGCCTACGAGACCCCCACTGGTTCTGCACCATCATATCTTCACTAACACAGACCTGTGTTCCTGCCAGGTCCCTGCGCTCTGCAGACCAACAGCGTCTGGTGGTACCATGGTAACAAGGAACAGGATCCCTCTGGAGCAGCTTCTCTGGATCCGTTCCTCATTGGTGGAATGATCTGCCTGCTCCTACAAGATCAGCAGATTCTGTAGCCGCCTTTAAAAAGCTCCTGAAGATGCATCTCTTCCATCAACACCTAACTGACCATCACTGACTACTTCTTCCTTTGTATCTCTTCTTATAAAACCCTTCCTCTCCTCAGCTCTGTATCCTGTGCTGGGCTCTAACAGACCAGTTCCTGCTGCTCTGATGCTGTTTTTTACTTTGTGCTGTTATAGTTACTTCCATTGTCTTCCTCATATGTAAGTCACTTTGCATAAAAGTGTCTGCTAGAGGACTAAATATACATGTAAGTCCAAACGAAAGTAATCCAGAACACAGGAAACGAAAACCAGGACACTTGACATGTAGGCAATGACGAACTGACAGAAAACAAAGTCAGCACAGAGACTATGCACACACACACACACACACACACACACACAAACACACACACACACACACAGGCACGAGGGCAGGATAACGAGACACAAATGAAACTAATTAGGCCAGCACAAACAATCAACCCTGGTGGGAAAATACAGGAAGTAAAGCTACACAAGACACATGAGGCAAGGATAAAAATTCAAAATATAACAGGAATTAACATAAATACGGCCAAAACCGTCACTCCTCTCACCCCGTCACTCCCCTCGTTCTCTTCCATCACTCCCCCTTTCTTCCCATCACTCCCATCACTCCCCCCACTCCCCCATCTCTCCCCGTCACTCCCCCCTCTCTCCCCTAGATTTGTTTTTGCCTTTATACAAATAAACTAACCAATAACAAGACTGTAGCCATTCAGTCATGTTTTGTTGGACTGCGTTTTGTTATTAACAGAGCTTCTTGTTAGGGTTAACAACCTTGTCAGGATTCACAACCTTGATAGGGTCCCTCTTTATTTATGGATGCTGGAGGCACAAACCCAAACCCAGCCACCTTGTTTGAACCTTTATTTGTAGATGCTGGATGACAGTCTGGACCTGGGGACAGTCAGCTGGTCGGTAGACCTACAGGCATGTGAAGAGAGAGAAGGTCAGAATTGTAGGACGTGACTCAAAAACAAGCAGTAAAAGTTGAAATTCCTGCTGTAAAATTAATTAAATGAATAATCTTACTTAATCTTATGTACATTAATGTCAGTATTTGTATATTTTTTTTACATATATGTGACTGGTGCAGGAGCTTATTGGTGTTTTTCTTTACCTGAATTGAGGCTCTTAGGAAAACTAGTATGTTTCAGACATTATAGAGACCTCTGAGACAAAGCAGTGGGCTGTAGAAATAAAATAGTTTGACTTAATTTAATTTAATTTGACATAATGACTGAGTTTATGGAACAATCACCATCATGTTCATTGATTTCTTTAGACAAGTTTCTGATCTGAATCTTTACTCATATTTTAAGTAACACACTGGATCCTCTGCTCTGACCACTGAGTGATCATCATCATCATCTGATGTGTTTCTGTGGTTAATGTGAGCAGCACAGTCTTTTAACAGATTCCTGATTAGTAATGAAGCTGCTAATGTTGTCTCTTCTCAATCCAGTCGCCAAAATACAATGTTGCCATTTTACATCTGCAAACCACGGATATGTTGAATCTCTCTGTGTTAATACATAAAATACGTGTCATATCAGTGTTTGTGACGTAATCAAGATTACTTTTATGAATAAAATTACATATTCGGGTGGTGAGGAGGAGGATGAAGGTGTCAAGCTTAGTAGTGAGATGGCTGGAGTTACAAAAGCAGCAGAGATCTCAGTTCAAGACGAGATTCTTCTTGTTGTCATGCAGCTCACATGCTTTCTTTGACACTTTCTTTTCTCTTTCAGTGTTTCTGTATTTTGGTTTGATTGGTCAGTTTTCTTCAGGGTTAAATCAGTTCCCTTTCAAGGGAACTTCAACGCTGCGTCAGCTGACACTATGGGGAACACCCTCATGGTTGACCGCATCTGAATCTCTATAATACCTAGTCCAATCTTGATTGGCTTAAAGTCAACAGGTGCTGCACGCCGGCACAACCGAAGGTTACAAAGGCAGCCAGCTTCACTGTTGTCATCTGATTTTCAGCAAGTGCTCTGGGTCTCCATGAAAATGACAAGTGTGAAGCGGTTCTGGCACTGCACTGCATTGCATTCCACCCTGCCCGCGCGTTATCCCCACCGGTAACACACACAAGTTTGGGTTAGCCGTTTTGGGTTGAGAGCTCGCTCTGTCAGCCCTCGAGGTTAACCGCGAGCAGCGTCGGTGCAGATGATATGGAGGAGGTTCGGCAGAGCATAAGTAGACCTGTTTGCGTCCCCGGGGAATGCTCACTGCCCCCTCTGGTTCTCCTTTGTACATCCAGTGCCCCTGGGGCTGTACGCCTTTCCCCCGATTGCTCTGCTCCCGGGGTTCTAGAGAAAGTTCGCCGAACAGGAGCCCAGCTGCTGCTCATGGCCCCGTTCTGACCCACCAGAATCTGGTTTTTGGGCCTGGTATCCCTTCTGGACGCCCCCCATGGGAGATTCCGGTCAGGAGGGATGTGCTGTCGCAGGGCGAAGGCAAAATATTTCATTCCCAACCGGGGAGGTTGAAGCTTTGGGTTTAGGACTACCTCCAAGCTGCCGGTCTCTCTACCTAGGTAGTTGAGACCATCTTACACTCTAGAGCCCCCTCCACGAGGAAACTGTATGCAGGTAAGTGGAAGCTTTTCACTACGTGGTGCCAAGAGCGCCACCTTGACCCAGTTCACTGCCAGGTGGCTTCAGTGCTGGAGTTCCTCCAAGGCCGATTTTCGGCTGGACTCTCCCCCACTACACTTAAGGTGTATGTGGCTGTGATTGCAGCATTCCACAGTATGGTGGATGGCTTCTCGCTAGGGAAGCACCGCATTGTAACCTGTTTCCTTCGTGGTACCTTGAGGATGAGGCCTCCGGCTCGAGTCAGAGTCCTTGCATGGGATCTGATAGTGGTGCTCGATGGACTGACCACAGCACCCTTTGAGCCAATGGACAATGCCTGATGCATTGTCCATTGGCTCCGCTGGCAATAAAATTAACATTTTTGCTGGCCATGACTTCTCTCAAGAGAGTGGGAGATCTGCAGGCCCTGTCGGAACGGACGTCAGCCAGCCACAGATCATCATGCCTCTGTGTACATGTAGTTCATCGCTTCTGCCTACCTGGTGGTCGTTCCAGGAGCAGTGAGAGCCATCCTGCATCCTAGGCCAGGGTCTTCTTTTCCTTTCAGCTGTTCCCTTTCGGGGGTTGCCACAGCGAATCATGTGCCTTCAACAACCCTGTCCTCTGCATCCTCTTCACTCACACCGATAAACTTCATGTCCTCTTCTTACTACATCCATAAATCTCCTCTTTGGTATTCCTCTAGACCTGCTGCCTGGCAGCTCCAACCTCAGCATCCTTCTACCAATATATTCACAGTCTCTCCTCTGAACGTGTCCAAACCACCTCAATCTGGCCTCTCTGGCTTTATCTCCGAAACATCTAACATGAGCTGTCCCTCTGATGTACTCGTTCCTGATCCTGTCCATCCTCGTCACTCCCAAAGAGAACCGCAACATCTTAAGCTCTGCCACCTCCAGCTCTGCCTCTTGTCTTTTCTTCAGTGCCACTGTCTCTAAGCTGTACAGCATCGCTGCTCTCACCACCGTCTTGAACACCTTTCCTTTCATTCTTGCTGATACTCTTTTATCACACAACGCACCTGACACTTTTCTCCACCCGTTCCAACCTGCTTGCACTCGCCTCTTCACCTCTTTTCCACAGTCTCCATTGCTCTGAACCGTTGACCCTAAGTACTTAAAGTCCTGCACCTTCTTCACCTCTGCTCCCTGTAACCTCACCGTTCCACCTGGGTCCCTCTCATTGACACACGTATTCTGTCTTACTGCGGCTAAGCTTCATTCCTCTGTTTTCGATAGCAGACCTCCATCTCCTGAACTCCTCTGTCACAGCTACAGCACACCTCACCACGGTCTTACAGCTCTCATACATGTCCTGCACCACTCTAACATACTTCTCTGCCACTCCAGACTTCCTCATACAATACCACAGCTCCTCTCTCGGCACCCTGTCATACGCTTTCTCTAAATCTATGAAGACACAATGCAACTCCTTATGACCTTCTCTGTACTTCTCCATCAGCATCCTCAAAGCAAACACTGCATCTGTTGTGCTCTTTCTGGGCATGAAACCATATTGCTGCTCACAAATTCTCACCTCAGCCCTTAGCCTAGCTTTCACTACTCGTTCCCACAACTTCATTGTATGGCTCATCAGCTTTATTCCTCTGTAGTTGCCACAGCTCTGCACATCTCCCTTGTTCTTGAAAATTGGCACCAGTACACTTCTCATCCATTCCTCGGGCATCCTCTCACTCTCCAAGATCTTGTTAAACAAACTAGTCAGAAACTCTACTGCCACCTCTCCTAGACACTTCCACACCTCCACAGGTATGTCATCAGGACCAACTGCCTTTCCACTCTTCATCCTCTTCAACGTCCTCCTCACTTCACTCTTGCTAATCTTTGCTACTTCCTGCTCCACCCCAGTCACCTCGTCTACTCTTCGTTCCCTTTCATTTTCCTCATTCATCAACTCTTCAAAGTACTCCTTCCATCTTACCATCACACTCCTGGCACCTGTCAATACATTTCCATCCTTATCTTTAATCACCCTAACCTGCTGCACATCCTTCCCATCTCTATCTCTTTGTCTGGCCAACCTGTACAAATCCTCCTCTCCCTCTTAAGTGTCCAACCTAGCATACAAGTCCTCATATGCTCTTTGTTTGGCCTTTGCCACCTCTACCTTCACCTTGCGCTGCATCTCCCTGTACTCCTGTCTACTCTCTTCAGTCCTCTAAGTGTCCCACTTCCTCTTTGCTAAACTCTTTCTCTGTATACACTCCTGAACTTCCTGGTTCCACCACCAAGTCTCCTTGTCCACTTTCCTCTTTCCAGATGACACACCGAGTACCCTCCTACCTGTCTCCCTGATCACATTAGCTGTAGTGGTCCAGTCATCTGGGAGCACTTCCTGACCACCCAGAGTCTGTCTCAGCTCCTCCCTGAAAACTACACGACATTCTTCCTTTTTCAGCTTCCACCACTTCGTCCTCTGCTCTGCCTTTGTCCTCTTCATCTTCCTTACCAGAGTCATTTTACACACTAGCATCCTGTGTTGTCTGGCTACACTCTCCCCTACCACTACTTTACTGTCACTGGTCTCTTTCAGAACACAACATCTACACAAGGTGTAGTCCACCTGAGTATTTCTACCTCCGCTCTTATATGTCACCCTATGTTCCTGCCTCTTCTGGAAGAAATTGTTAACTACAGCCATTTCCATCCTCTTTGCTAAGTCTACCACCATCTGTCCTTCTGCGTTCCTGTCCTGAAGACCAAACGTGCTCATCACATTCTCATCACCTCTGTTCCCTTCACCTTCTCTCTTACTGTCACTGTCAGCAGGTGTTTCTGCCTCCGGAGCTACAGACTCTGGATCTGTGATTCCATCTGCTGGATCTGTGCTGCTGTGTCTGTGGTTGGGGGGGCGAGTGGCTCGGGTCCTGCTTGGTGGGCTTCACCTGGAGCTCCTCGTTTGTCCGTCTGCATCTGTCCTCTTCCCTTATGTTTTACATTCTACACTTTTCATCATAATTGTGTGTACTATGATCTTCTGTTGTGAATCTATTCTGTAAAGGGTGTCATATGTTACAGATCATAAAGCCCTTTGAGGCAAATTGTGATTCCCAAGGAGTGGGAGCAGCTTGAGGTTCAAAGTAGAAACTGTGACATCTGAAACATGTGGACAGAAAACTAATGTTTGTCCTCAGTTTGACTCAGTTTTGGGAAAAGATGATACAGAATACAGAAAAAGTAACAGAGAGACAAACTGTTTCCAGGACTGATTACTGAGAAGATTTAGCATGAAGCATGAGATTCATCTCAGACTGAAGCTATCAGGTGACACTCAATGTTTCTCCATCAGCAGCCCGACAGAGCATCTGCAGTATTTTTAAAGCCTCACGTCTCTCTGAGGTGCTGACTGACTGTAGAAACTATTTGTGGACTGATAATGATGTGCCTGCCACAGAGCTAAGACACAACAGGCACAAAGATGGAGAATATTTTAAAAAGCTGTGATAACAAAGAAAGTGTGAAACGAGAGAAGCAATTAAAAATAGGTTGATCCAACTTTTAAGAAAGAAAAACTTCAGACAACCACAACTATAATGATACTTGCAAAAACAAAAGTGAAGAAAAGTGCCTCCCAGACAAAATGTGTGATTATTGATAGATTGATATAAGATGCACAAAGAATCTTTTCTACACATTTATAAAATCTCCTGTGTTGAAATTCAATAAGTGTTGTCATACTTCATACAAAACAAAGCAACAGCATTACTTAAAATAATTTATGATGTTGATACGTCTCCTCCCATTAAAACCTCCCCAGTGTCCATTAAAAATACATGAAACCCTGCTCTGTTCAAGTCAACTTAATGAAAACACAGACGTGTTCACGTTCCAACGATATGATGCTAACTTCCTGTTACTTGTTTGATATAAATAATTTAATGAAAGTGTCGTTCACAGAAAGTGATGTGATTCTGAAGAGACCAGAGGTCACTGAAGAGATCTTACTATATATCCACCTACACTCACTCACTTAAAGGAAACATACACTATAAGTGACTTACTATGTTTTATTTAAGTATTGATTTATGTTTGGAGTGTAATTTCTCCTGTTGATATAAACAGATAAATACGTTCTGTTAACCAGGTTTACATTCTTATAGATATAAATATAGATTTAAAGGCTCTCGATATATAACTAAAAAAGTGGAGTTTTCTTTTTAATGTTCAGGTTTGGCTAAACTGAGTTTGTAATTTATGTTTTATCACTGATCACTCATCGTTATATTATTATGAGTTATTATGGTTTAGTAACCTAAGAAAAATAAACAAAAACAGCGGTTAAAATGTTTCAAGAAAAATTGGTCCAAGACTGGACCAAAATATGTTTAGTCTATTTGTAAAACCAAAATATAAATGGGATTTAGTTTATGTGAAGGAAAATGAATGGATTGTTTTCATGAAACAATACCGGTTTTAAACTCAAACACATGTTGTTCTCACTTGTTTTACTTTTTTAAAAACACTAGAAATAAACTAATCACTATAACAAAAAATAATAAAGAGTGAAATGAAAGTTAAACTAAACTGAATGAAACGCACATTTCAGAGAAAAATATCAGATCAAATATCTTCAGTTTTCCAAGTTATATATATATATATATATTTATACACATATACACAAAATGGGGTTGTTGTGCCCCCCTCCACCCACCTCTAGGAAACATCAGCCTCCCTCTGCTCATTGATGGAGATTAAAACGTCAGATGTTGCTGCAGATAGACGTCCATGTTTCCTCAGAGGGAAGAACAATAAAATTTGGGGGAGGTTATTGCAGGTGAGTGGAGTCCATGACAGGTGGACAGGAGCTCTGCCTACAGAGAAACGTGTCATTAGTCTGAAATGCTCAACAGTTTCACCTGCAAGACGACACTTAAACATATTAGAGATCAATTCAACATGTGTGTTTGTTTCTGTGAAGGATAAAGATCCAGTCTTCAGGTGACATGTGGACAGAAATGGTCCCTGTCTGTTTTTACGTTTTAAGAGGTACTCACTGTTGGACAAAATGCAAATAACTTATTATCAAGTAGCACATAAAACAACAGATCCAGAAGGACAACTGAGCAGCTTCAGATGGAGCCCACCGAGCAGGACCCAAGCCACCCCCCCCCCCCAACCACAGACACAGCAGCACTGATCCAGCAGGTGGACCACAGTTTAAGAGTCTATAGCTCCGGAGGCAGAAACACCTGCTGACAGTGACAGTAAGAGAGAAGAGAGGGACGAGAAAGCACAAAACTACAGGAGAGAGAAGAAGTTGAGTTAGTAACATGCATTTATGGGATGAGAATGTATACAGAGGGAGAGGAAGTGAGAGGTGCATCATGGGATGTCCCCCGGCAGTCTAGGCCTATAGCAGCAAAACTAAGGGATGGTTCAGGACTCTCCTGAGCCAGCTCTAACTATAAGCTTTATCAAAGAGGAAAGTCTTCAGCCTACTCTTACATGTGGAGATGGTGTCTGCCTCCCGAACCCAAACTGGGATCTGATTCCACAAGAGAGGAGCTTGATAGCTGAAGGCTCTGGATCCCGTTCTACTGTGGAAGACTCTAGGAACCACAAGTAACCCTGCATTCTGAGAGTGCAGTGTTCTAGTGGGGTAATAAGGTACTATGAGCTCTGTAAGATACGACAGTGCCTGACCATTAAGAGCTTTGTAGGTGAGGAGGAGGATTTTACAGGGAGTCTGTGCAGAGAAGCTTATATTGGAGAAGTATGATCTCTTTTCCTAGTTCCTGTCAGTACACATGCTTCAGCATTCTGGATCAACTGAAGAGTCTTAAGGGACTTTTTCGAGCTGCCTGATAATAAGGACATGCAGTATCGGTTCCAGTTGAGGGAAGACCAAGATTAATTTTTTTCTCTAACAGTTAAAATGTCATCATTAAAGAAGCTCATGAAGTCGTTCCTACTGAGGGCTACAGGAATACATGGCTCAATGGAGCTGTGGGTCTCTGTCAGTCTGGCTACAGAGCTGAAAAGGAACCTGAGGTTGTTTTTATTTTCCTCTGTTCACGATGAGTAGTAGGCTGCTCTGGCATTACGGAGGGCTTTCCTATACTGTAGGTTTTAAGACTATCTTGCCAGACTAAACTAGATTCTTCCAGATTGTTGGAACGCCATTTCACTTAATGTTTTCTTGATGTTTGCTTTTATTTGTGGGTTTGGGGGTTATACCATGGAGCTAACCTTCTTTGGTTGATTATCTTCTTTATTTAGAGGGGCAACAGAGTCAAGTGTCATTGGCAGTGAACCTGCAGCACTATCAACAAGATGATCAGTTTGGGACTGACTGACTCCTCCTCTGTTATATTGAGACACAGCAATGAGTTAAATTCAGATGAAATCACTTCCTTAAATGTAGCTACAGCACTATCAGATAGATGTCTAGTGTTGCAGTATTTACCTACATTTACATTTAGATTTAGTCATTTAGCAGACGCTTTTATCCAAAGCGACATACATATGAGAACATTCAATAACCGAAGCCGCAGCTTCGGGAGCATTTTTAGGGTTCAGTATCTTGCTCAAGGATACTTCGGCTGGGGGATTGAACCGCTGACCTTCCGATTGACATTTACATGCCATTTACCTAATGGTAAATGTCCAGTAATAGAAGTTCAAAGGTTAAATAATGGTCTGATAATGAGGGACTGTATGGAAAGACCATTAAATGTTCAATTTCAATGTCATATGCCAGAACATTATTATGGATTCATTTAGGTTAACATGTTCTTCATGACCCAGCCAGGTTTCAGTCAGACAGAATAAGTCAATATGATAATCTGATATTAGATCGTTTACTAGTACAGCTTTAGATGACAGAGATCTGATGTTTAAGAGTCCACATTTAATTATCATATTTCGTTGTGCTATTTCATTGGTGATCGGTGAACTCTTTTTCTGTTAACTTGGGCAGAGGCCGTCATTATGGGATTATGGGTGGGTAACTGCTCTGGAAGTGCAGAGAAGCGTGTAGGACTGCAACTCTGCCTCCTGGTCTCAACTCTGGGTTGTCATGGTTTAGGTCCACTAATAAACTCGGCCAGATTTCCAGATATGAGAGCTGCACCATCCAAAGTGGGATGAATGCCATCTCTCCTAATCAGACCAGGTCTTCCCCAGCAAGTCCGTCATTATCTACGAAGCCCACGACAGCCAGCAGCGGAATGAAGTCTTTGCATATGTACCCACCGACTCAACATTAACTTTAGTGACCTCTGATTGGTGTTACTGCCGAGGGAATGACTTATTATATAAAGTCTTATTGTTTTCATTCTTATCCTTAGCCAGCAGTTTTAAATAGGATTCATTGCAGCCTGCTCTGGCCCCAGGAGTACATCAGGATATAAAGTCAGGAGATGATACTGGAGGAAATCATATGCTGACAGTGAATATCCTGTAGATATGTTCATTAAAAACATTTCATAGCAAAGGCATAACTAGTGACATCAGTGCTAAACACCCAGAGGCTACACAGGTGTCTGAAACAGTCAACAAAGAGGTAATGTTATTATTTTTATATTTTTAAAATGACCTCAGGTTTTCAGAATTACCCATCTCTACAAAATATGTTTGATACAATAATTTATTTGTATTTGAATGTACTTTTTAGGATACAGGACATACTGAATATAAAATATCAAGTTACTAGACCTCAAGCCAACAAATAAATGTAGTACAGTACAGTATACCATTTACCTCTGAATTATGTCCTAAAATGGATACAAAAGTAGTAGCTGCATCTGATGTTTATACAGAAGTACAGATTAAATGTATTTAGTTAATAAACTCTGATTTAACAATAACAATAAAATAAGAGAATTTCAGTCCAGCTGAGATCTAAACTACAACTTTGGTAAGAAACCTTCTTCTTCCTGTTGGTGGCTGACTGTTTACATAATGAATATTTTAATATTGTGGGGGGTTTTAATAAACATTCAGCTCTGGAGACCAGATAATAAAATGCTGGAGGACAGTTTGAAGACACTTTTAATTTCATGTCCGACAGCAGAGCAGCTTGTGAAAGACGTTTCTGAACTCAGCGTTGAAGGCAGTGTAGATGATCGGGTTCACGGCGCTGTTGACGTAGCCGAGCCATGTCACCACAGAGATGAGGGTGGGGCCGATGTCACATGATTGACACAACACCTTGGTGACGTGGACAACAAAGAAAGGTGTCCAACAGGCCAGAAACACACCTAGACACACAGAAGATAGACGTAGTTACAGCGGAGAAGAATATACCCAACAAAACTGATCACATCCTGCCCTCAACCGGAACCGATTTATCTTCAAACACAGGAACCGTAGAAACAGCTGTAAAACCTGAGGTGTACTTTGACTGTTTCTCTCTTGTCGACCATATTCAACTAAATTTGAAAATTTCTTCATCTAAGCCATCAACCTGTCACTTAGACCTCATTCCAACTAGGCTTCTTAAATAAGTTTTACCATTAGTTAGCACTTCTTTAGTAGATATGATCAATCTGTCTTTATTAAAAGGCTCTGTTCCACAGTCTCAAAGTAGCTGTAATTAAACCTCCCCTTAAAAAGCCCACTCTTGATCCAGGGTTTTAGCCAACTATAGATCTATATCTAACATTCCCTTTATCTCTAAGATCCTTGAGAAAACAGTTGCCAATCAGTTATGTGACTTTCTACATAACAATAGTATATTTGAGGGTTTTCAATCAGGATTTAGAGAGCATCATAGCACAGAAACAGCACTGGTGAAGATTACAAATGACCTTTAAATTGCATCAGATATTGGACTTGTCTCTGTACTTGTTTTGTTAGATCTTAGTACTGCATTCGACACCATTGACCATCACATCCTATCAAAGAGACTGGAACATTTAATTGGAATTAAAGGAACCGCATTAAGCTGGTTTAAATCCTGTCTATCAGACCAATCTCAGTTATACATAACGATGAATCATCCGAGTACGCAAAAGCTATTCACAAAGTTCCACAAGGTTCTATGCTTGGACCATTTCTATTTATATATGCTTCCTTTAGGCAATATTATTAGGGAACACTCCATAAACTTTCATTGCTATGCGGATGATACCCAATTATATCTATCAAAATAAGCCGGATGAAACTGATCAATTAGCTGAGCTTCAAGAATGCCTTAAGGACATAAAAACCTGGATGACCAGCAATTTTTGATGTTAAACTCAAAACACCTTCAATACATGTTATCTAAAGATATAGTTACTCTACATGGCATTTCCCTGGCCTCCAGAAAAATGAGTCCATGCATTTTCACTTGAAGGCTGGATTACTGCAGTTCCTTATTATCAGGCAGCCCGATAAAGTCCCTTAAGAATCTTCAGTTGATTCAGAACGCTGTGGAACATGTACTGACAGGAACTAGGAAAAGAAATCCTCCTTCGCACCTACAAAGCTCTTAATGGTCAGGCACCATCGTATCTTAAAGAGCTCATAAAACCCTATTACCCCACTAGAACACTGCGCTCTCAGAATGCAGGGTTACTTGTGGTTCCTAGAGTCTCTAAAAGTAGAACGGGAGCCAGAGCCTTCAGCTATCAAGCTCCTGTCCTGTGAAATCAGATCCCAGTTTGGGTTCGGGAGGCAGTCACCATCTCCACATTTAAGAGTAGGCTGAAGACTTTCCTCTTTGATAAAGCTTATCAATGATGCACCTCTCTCCTGCTCTCCTTCTCCATCTGTATGCTTTCGTATCCCAAAAATAATAATAATAATAATAATAATAATAACTGTAATTTATATAGCACCTTTCACGAAACCCTGAGGACCGCAGGGACCGAGCTTGGTTGTAAGGATGGAGTAGATCGGTCAGATACTGCGGTGCAAGTCCATTTAGAGATTTTTACGTCAGGAGGAGAAATTTATATTTGATCCGTGATTTAACTGGTAGCCAATGAAGTTTTTTGAGGATTGGAGTAATATGAGATCCAAGTTTTGTGTGAGTAAGCATCCTAGCCGCAGAGTTCTGTACATACTGTAGTCTGTCAGTAGCTTTGCTAGGCAGACCAAGCAGGATACCATTACAGTAATCAAGTCGAGACGTGATAAAGGAGTGGATTAGGATCTCGGCTACAGAGTCAGAGAGGCAGTGCCGGAGTCTAGAGATGTTCTTGAGATGGTAAAATGCCATTTTAGTAGTGTGTTTAATGTGTTGCTGGAAGGATAGAGTAGAATCCATGATGACGCCTAGGTTGCGTACTTGAGGAGATGCTGATATTGAACAGCCATCCACATCAAGTCTGAAGTCATCAACTTTCTTAAGAAGTGACTGTGGAGCAAACACTAAGAGTTCTGTTTTGTCTTTATTGAGTTTAAGACGGTCACTGTCCAGCCAGAGCTCAATGTCCTTCAGGCAGTTGATGAGTGTCAGTGGTGGAAGAGGATTGGAAGGCTTAGTACTGATGTAGAGCTGGGTATCATCAGCATAGCAATAGAGATGTAAACCATGTTTACGGATGATCATCCCAAGAGGCAACAAATAGATGTTAAACAACAGAGGGCCAAGTACCGATCCTTGTGGCACACCATGTAAGACCGGCGCCAATCCAGAGCAAATGTCCTTAAGGGTGATGTATTGTTGCCTGTTGGTAAGATAGGATTTAAACCAGGGGTACACAGTGCCAGTGAGTCCAATAAGATTTGAGAGGCGAGTGAGAAGAATGGATTGTGATACCGTATCAAAGGCAGCAGAGAGGTCAAGAAGTATTAAAATGCTGACATGCCCAGAATCAGCTGCCATGAGAAGATCATTCGTGATTTTGATTAGGGCAGTTTCAGTACTGTGCTGTGTCCTGAAACCAGATTGGAATGGCTCATAGAGGTTGTGCAGTAGCATATGATGGCTGAGTTGGGAAGCCACAGCCCTTTCCAATAGCTTGGCGATGAATGGTAAGTTGGAGATAGGGCGGTAGTGACATGTATCTTCGTGGTTCAAACCAGGCTTTTTAAGTGTAGGGATCACCGCAGCAATTTTAAAGCTGACGGGGACCACCCCAGAAGACAATGAGGTGTTGATGATGTTGACAAGGGTGGGAGCCAGAGTTGGAAGGCAAGCCTTAACCAGTACAGTTGGCATTGGATCCTGTTTGCAGGTCGTAGCCTTTGCCTTTGACACTAGCTCTAGAACTTGTGCTGTGTTGAGCATGGAGAAACAGGAAAAGGAGTCCTCCGGTTTGAAGACAGTTGTGAAATTTGTGTCAAGCAGCGGGAGGGATGTTGAATGAGAGGAGCTGGACTGCTGTAGTTGCTGGTGGATAGATTCCACCTTTTCCTGAAAGTAATCCTGAAAACTGGAGCATAATCCAGGAATGTCAGATGGCAAAGGGTTGTCAAGTGGGCGGAGTAGACGATTGATAGTGGAAAAGAGCTGTTTAGGTCGATGTTGTTGGTTGCCAATGAGTATAGAGTAGTAGTTATTTTTGGCCTTGGACAGAGCATCTTTGTAGCTCCTAACATGGTCGTTATAGGCTTCCCGGTGGACAATAAGACCAGTTTTTTTGTAATACCTCTCCAACCTCCGTCCTGTGGCCTTCATGAGACGGAGTTCAGCAGTAAACCAGGGAGCAGGACAGGTGAAGGAGACAGATCGAGTAATGAGGGGGGCAACAGAGTCCAGAATACGCGACAAGGCCAGGTTATAGTTTTTAACCAAGTCACCGACAGTACAGTTTGGAGAATAGCTGATCAAATGGCCTTCAAGAGTGTTTGACAAGCTTTCTATGGATACTTGTTTAATGTTTCGATATACAATGGTCCTTTTCTCACACTTCCTGTGTGTGTTGTGCACAGTAACAGAGAACATGACTGCAAGGTGATCAGAAACGGCCAGGTCAATAGTTTGTAGATGGGTTGGGGTAATACCTAAGGAGCATACCAGGTCCAGTGTATGACCTTTAGCATCTGTGGGGCCGCTGACATTTTGTGTAAAATTAAAGCAGTCCAATAATGACAAGAAATCTGTAGCGTAAACATTACTGGAGTAAACATGAATGTTAAAGTCACCAAGTAGGATGGTAGCTGAAGATGTTGGGCAGATCAGAGCAAAAAGGTCAGAAAGCTCAGGCAGGAAGCTAGCAGATGCCTTAGGCGGGCGATAGATAAGGACCACTTGTAGCTGCAGAGGCCCAGACAGAGCAAGGTGAATGCATTCAAATGAAGTGGCATGTACTGGAAATTCTTTTATTTTGAAATCTGCATTATGGATGACAGCCAGCCCTCCGCCACGTCCAGAACTACGAGACCTTTGAATGTATCTATAGCCTTGGGGGGTAGCTTGGTTAAGTGCAAGGAAATCCATTTGGTTCTGTCAGGTCTCGGTTAGACACAGAAAATCCAGTTTCCTGTCAGTTATAATGTCATGAATAAGTGGGGCTTTATTATTTAGTGAGCGAGTGTTCTGAAGCATAAATGAAACAGACTTCAGAACAGAAATATTGAAATGAGGGATGACATCATCAACAGCCCGTTCTATGGGCCGTAGGTTGAAAAGGTGTGGGGGCGTCTCGTTCTGATGACGTCGTCGCTGAGTAGTGAGAGACCGAAGAAAAGGAATAGCCTAAATGCAACTCGACTTCTGTTTCCCGTAGCTTTGTGCTTTCTCCTCTCTCTCCTTCTGTCACTTTCAGGAGGTATTCTGAGATTGCAGGACAACCACTACTACAATAATTATTAGTTTTAAATTAATATTATAACCACTACTGTTACCATTACTGTTATTTTACACCTCTATGTGGAACTTGCATTGTGCCACTGTATGCTCTCTTTCCTCCTGCACTCTCCCTCTGTCTCTGTCTCTTTCGCTCTGTACCTCTCTCTCGGCAGATGGCCACTCAGATGGTTCTGCTCAAGGTTTCTGTCTTTTATAGGAAGTTTTTCCTTGCCACTACTGCCAAGTGTTTGCTCATGGTGGGAATTATTGGGCCTCTGAAATAATATTATACAGTGTACAGTCTAGACCTGCTCTATAGGAAAAGTGCCCTGAGATAACACTTCTGTCATGATTTTGCGCTATATAAATAAAACATAATTGAAAAAAAAACGTACTTCCTGTCATTCTCTGCTTTTCTTTCAGGCATTATAAAACCGCAGCAGATTTCTGAAAAGGGCTTAAGCATCAGCAATGGTTGATGCCTTTACAGTAAGCATGACACGAATATGTCAGGGTTTGGGAATATCTTCCCTTAACTTCCTCATGTTTCCCAGTGTTTCCCTGCCTTGTGTGTCTTGCCTGTCTTGTTTGTTTTGTTCATCTGGAGCCTTCCACGGAGCAGACCAGTCTCTCTCTCCTCCACACCTGCAATCATTCACCTGCGCCCCGCCTACCTGCACACCTGCAGCTCATCCCGGTTCATCACCACCTCCTGCAGTATTTAAACACCGGCTCAACCTTCCAGTCTTCGCCAGATCGTACTATCCATATCGTGGTACTTACGTCGGGCTCTTCTCTCCTAAGACTACGTATGAATATTGTCGAGTGTGTTTTCGCAGCAACTTATTGTTTCCTCTGTCTCCACGTCCAGAAATCCTCCCGTCTGCCTCATCCAACTGCCTGTCTCGCTCCGTGGATCCTCCTACCATCTCCTGCCTGCCTGCCACGTTCCTCCCCGCTCCTGCAACTCCTCCTGGAACTTTCAGCCTGTCAACCGACACCCTTCGTCTCCAGTGTGTGGGGGACTCTCTGCCTCCACTTACCCGTCTGCCTTGCTTCCAGCTTTTCCAGCTCTCAACCTCTCAGGAAAAGCTACAATAAATCTTGTTTTCCTACCACATACGTCGTGTCCAGCCTTGTATTCTGGGTCCAACCCAAAAATACCTTAACCATAACAGAATAACTAAAATGATAAAAATTCCCTGACAAAATGTTCATATCAAAATAATTAACAGCTGGGATTTTCTGGTGACCAAGGGGTTGGGCCACTGATTATTTAATTTCCAGAAATAATGGCCTCTTCCACTCAGGTGGAATACATTTTCAGCAGGAATTAAAGCTGGATCAATTGATTTCTTTGGCAGAGTTCACCATTGACTATTCCTGTACCTGTAGCGTTTAGATGTGAGTGAGGTGTAGATCTTCCTGGTTTTATCCCATGTGTGGTTACAGATGTAATCTAATGCTGGTTTAATGCTCTTTTTATCCTTTTCCTTTTTTTGCAGTCTTGTAAGTTTTATATTTGTTTTACTTTATGATTTTTTCCCTTTGCTGTTATTGTCCTGTGTTCAAAGTGCTCTCTTTGGTCACCCTGTATAAATAAAGGTTGAGTGAATGATACTCACCGACGACAACAGGCAGGACCTTCATGGCTTTTCGTTCCCTCCCGCTAACTCTGCTGCTCTTACTGTTTCTTCTTCCTCTCTTTGCAGCATTTGTCTTCATCAGTCCGTTCTCTCTCCTGCTGCCTCCCTCCCTCCTCTCTGTGGGTTTGCCATCTGACATGCTGTCCATCTGCGTTGTCATCGGGTTGCTCTCTGCCACAACCATAGGCCCATCCTGCTTTTCCTCCATCACAGGGGTGGCAGAGGGTGTCACCATGGAGATGGTGGATGGGGAGGTGGGGCTGAGGCTGGCCGGCATGGCGTACACGACTTTCTCTCGACTCACGGTTGACGTGGCTCTAGCTCGCCTTAAAGCCGAGCCGAGGTGTAGAGACAGAGCTTGACGACCAGCTCGACCTGTCTGAAATCGACTCTGACCACTCCATCGCCGCAAGCCTCGAAACATCCAATAATACAAGAGCAGCATGATGGGACAAGGCACAAAAAAGGAGCAGACAGACGAGTACACCACGAACCGGTCGTTCTCCAGTTTGCAGACACTCGGATCACGGCCTGGCACCTTGTTTAGACCAAAGATGACCGGACTCGCCACACCCAGAGATAACACCCAGGTAGCAGTAATGAGAGCCAGCTGACGGGCACTGAACTGGTTCCTGTTGTACTTCAGAGGGACCACCACCGCGATGTACCTGAAATACAACACGGAATGGTGAACCCTTCCTCCACCTGACTGGATGAAGGCTTCACTCTCTGATCCATTATTTGTCTTTGCTTTCAAACTGGGAAAACATGGCTGCTTTTATTTTCTCTAAAATTCTCCAACAAAATCAGATTAATTCTGAGATGAGAAATAGACCATGTATTCAATAAACAATGCTTATTTTATGTTTACACCCAAATTTAAATAGCAAAAGAGGTTCAGTATTCATGTCATCACCATCAACTCTCCATGGTACACATCTGATTTATTCTCGTTGAATGTAATCAAGATTAAATCTTGTGAAATCTGAGCTGAGTCATCATCTGGCTGCAAGAGGCTAAATAGTTGTCAAACATGAGAACCCTTCACAGTAAATGTGTTACATCAACTTCACAATTGATGTACAACTTCACTTCTCCTAGATCTTATTGTGAGACATGTCCACCATCAGACTATTTAGAGCTTTGGAGATCAAAAACAGCCTGCTGTAAATTGTGACAGAAACTTGGAACCCATTTTTCTCACTGTGTGATTGCTGCTACGACCCACAACTACACACCAACCAATCAGAATATGTCTAGAATCCAACCACTTAGAATATGTCTACAAACCAACCAATCAGAAAATGCTAGTCAGCATGTGTTGCACATGTGTCTTAAGGCCCATCCACTGGTCTTTGAGCTCGTATGTTAGCAAAACCCATTCGATCTTGATTATTCTGGGCTGATGTCTTGTTTTGTATTGATTTTAACTGGTTGGTGGTTGCATTTAATTAGCTGATGTTTTTATCCAAAGTGACTTACAATAAGTGCATTCAACCACATGGATACAACCCAAATATTTGACAGTTGGTCATCCAGTGTCACACCCAGGTTCATTGCAGTCTGAGCCAGGGCCACCACAGATTTCTCAATGCTAAAGGAGAGGTTGTGAATGGGAGATGCTGCTCAGAGCAGCTCAGTCTTGTCAAGGTTGAGCTTCAGGTGGTGAGCAGACATCCACTGAGAGAAATCAGCCAGGCACGCAGAGATTCGTACTCATCTGGGTTTCAGACTAGGGAAAAGACAATTAGTTGAGGGTCCTCTGCATGGCTGTGGTAGGAAAAGCCATGTGAGTGAATAACAGAAGTGACCTGGTTTAAATAGAAAAGAGGAGGGACCACAGTAGTGAAGCTACAAGGTTCAGACACAGATTCCAAGTTAGCGTGTAAGTGTGGTCCTTGAGGTACTATGTGAACAGAGAGAGTGCTGATCTCTCAGCACTCTCTTGGAAGAGTGCTGAGTTCTTGGAAGGTGGAGAGGAGGACCTGGTGGTTCACCATGTCAAATGCTGCTGCAAGGTCCAGCAGGATGATGATAGAGAAGAGGGAGGCTGCTTTAGTGTGGATTTCCTCCATGACTACAAAAGGGGGAAGTCTCATTTGAGTGGCCGACGTTGAAACCAGACTGGTGGGGGTCAGGAAGGTTGTTCTGGTGAATATATGTGTATTAGGGTTAGTTAAGTAAACACAACACACTTAAGTGTTTTAGAAAGAAATGGATGAAGAAAGACAGGTCTGTAATTCTTTACAGAAGGTGTGGGTTTCTTTAAAAGAGGGTTCACTCTAGTTCCTTTTAGAGTGTTACAAAAACAACCATGTAGGGGTGGGCATGGTTTAGCAGTCAGCTGCAGAGAGGGAGAGGTGGGGGAGTGGTTCAGGTGAGCAGGGTCAGGGAGAGCTAATTGACAAAACTGAAACTCATGGTCTAATTGTGCTCTCCCTTTTATATGCATATTTATAAGAGTAAGGATACGACGAGAGCCGGGCAGCCATCAGGGTTATTAGTTGACTGTAAATGATGTGTGTGTTCGTGACGCAAATAAAGCAAGTCATTAGTAAAAGATGCTGTGCCTGTGTTTATGCTGGGGAACTCACAGTGACAAGAATCTTGCTACAAACCAGTTGTCAAAGAGCTATTGATGAGTTGGGTGAGGAAAGGAAGGCGGTCAGGAGCAAACGTTTGGAAAAGGTGAGAGGGGATAGGGTCAAGAAGGCAGGTGACTGGGCACTGGGAAGTCACCAGAGTTAGTACCTTATTGGGGAGAGGGATGAAAAGGAAGTTAGAATAGGAGATGAAGCGGTGGATATAGGACAGGTGGTGTCAGCAGGTGGGTGTGGAAATTAGAAGCTTATCTGTTTCACAAAAGTAGTTAACAAAATCACTTGCAAGAAGGGAGGAGGTAGGTGGGGAGTGGAGGAGATCAAGGGGAGAGAAGATAGAAAAGAGTTTTGGGGGTTGGAGAAGGAAGATTGAATTTTGGATTGATATAAAGAGCTTTTTAGCTGCAGATAAGGAAGTAGAGAAAGAGGAGAGAAGAGATTGATAGGTAAGAATGTCCTCAAAGCACTTGGATTTCTACCATTTTATTTCAGCTGCCTGTTGGGTGGTTCTGTCAGCACGAGTAAAACAACCAAGGAGCTGGAGGTGAGAGGACAAACAGAGTCCAGGGAAGAGGAAAAAGTAGAGAGGAGAGTGTCTGTGACAGAGTCAAGAGACATGAGTGACAAGCAGTCAGGTGAGGGGAAAGCTGATAGCACAGATGAGGCAAGAGAGGAGGGAGTGAATGTTGCAGCAGACAGGGACAATTTGTGTAGAAGAGAGAGTATATGAAGAAGTGGTCAGAGACATGAAGAGGAGTTACAGAGAGGTCAGTGGTAGAGCATTTCCTGGTGAATTTGAAGAAGAACATAGTAAAAGTAATAAGTCAGATGTTAACTTCTCCATCTGGATGTTGAAGTCACAGAGAAGTACAAGCAGGGGGCCATCTTCAGGAAAGTTTGATAGGAGGATGTCTAAGGAGATGAACTCAGTCTCTAGGCAAGCTGACAGGTAGTGTCTCAGGCCTCATGTGACAAGCTGTTAGGTATGTGTGGAGCAGATGGGATAGATAAGATTAGAGAAATTACAGTGATGTCGGAAGCAGGTGCATGGTCTATAGTATCAGCAAGAAGAGTGGTGCACAGGAATGGAAAGTATACACATATGAAATCAGAACTAGGATGAGCTACCACTCAACAAAATCACAACTATTTGCATCCTGGCTCCACAATGGTGGAACCAGCTCCCCATTGACATCAGGACAGCAGAAACTCTACACATCTTCCATCGTAGACTGAAAGCTCATCTGTTCAGACTCTACCGTGGCCCATTACAAAAATTGTTTCTAAATGTAGCACTGGAGTTCAGCAAATTTGATGTACTTGCGTGATTCTTGCAATTTTGAGGTTGTCCACATGCTACGGCAACTGCTGCACATGTAGATGCAGTGGCCAGTAGCTCCTTCAAACTGCAACATGTTTGTTTTGAATCGTTGTTTTTTTTCAGCTTTAATGCTGAAACATCATTGAATGATGTCTGATTGGATTTGTTTTGGCTAAGCCTAAATTGTTCAAATCGACTGGCTCAGAAGATTTTAACTATGGCAACGTCTGCGCATGGCAGATGCTACGGCCTGTAGCTCCTTCAAACTCTGCTAGCTACATTCTTGTTCTTTTAGCATTTTTTCCCAGCTTTATTGCTGAAACGCGTATTATCTATGACAGAAATACATCAAACTTTGTCTGTTCTCTGCCTCATGAAGAACACAGTGACCTTCAGAGATTTAACAGACCTCAGTTACGATGAACCATGATGCTAAAAGAAGGTTAAAAATAATTTTAATTAGAGTAATTTATTTTAAAAACTTGGTAGTCAAGATTCATTCAGTTCTCTATAATAATAATCTTTACTGCAAGAAAGTGGATCATCACATAACCCTCTCCCCAGAAGAAATATTCAGAGAGTCTTGTTACTCATTCAGGTCCAACTGAAAATCTTAATTTGCTCCGCGGGCAGTGTTCTTCCAATTAAGTCTTATCTTCTGTATGATGGAGTTAATCACATTGTCATGACTGGGACTTGTTACTCACACATGTGGACTCACCTGTCCACGCTGATGGCACACAGGTTGAGGATGGAGGCGGTGCACAGCATCACATCCATGGTCATCAGAGCATCACAGATGTAGGTGCTCAACGTCCAGATACCTCCAAGAAACTAAACACACACATTTTTCGATTTAACTAAATTATGCATTATCCTCACTTTACAAAAGTGTCCTCACTATGTATATGAAAACTAGTATCAGTCTCACAAACACCCCCATCCTCAGTTACCTCAGAGTAGATGTAGAGCTGTCTTTCAAAACTGTCCTGGCTTTCTTAACAGTACTTACTATGTAGGTGTAAACTGGTATTGGTTCTCACAAACACGTCCTCCGTCTATACTGACCTCACTTTCTAAAGTTTCCTAACTCCAAAGTGTCTTTATTATGCAGTCGTATTGATACTCCGAACCAGACCACATTTGTCTTCAGTATGTAGGACCTTAAAAACACAGATGCCCTCACTGATCTCAGACTAGATATAGAGTGGCAAAAATGTCTTCACTCTCTAAAAACGTCCACTGTTTCTGAAGAGTCCTAACTCTCCGAAGTGTCCTCATTCTGCAGGTATAAAACACACTGGTCCTCAACACTGACCTTAGAGTAGACGTACAGTGGCCTCACTTTCTATTGTGTCCTCAATTTGCGTGTCTAATCCCGTATCTGTCTTCACTTCTCAGTAGACATAGAGTAGACTCACTTTCCAACACATCCTCACTATGTTGATATAAAGTCATACTGGTCCTATTAAACACCGACCTCAGAGTAGACGTAGAGCGGCAGCACCAGTACCGCCAGCAGCAGGTCAGCAACTGCCAGGCTTATGATGAAGTAGTTTGTGGCAGTTTTCAGGGAGCGCTCAGTGAGCACACTCAGACACACCAGGATATTCCCCAGGATGATGACCAGGATTAGTGGGACACCGAGGACCAGGGCCAGGTAGTTGTAGTCCCTCAGGTGCGTCTCACCTGGAGGTCTGCCACGTGTCACATTGTCCATGATGGAGGCCCTGAACACAGCTGCTGTGCTGCACTCAACATCTGGACACAAAAGAGTTCTCTGTCAGGGTGTTTATTGTGTATCATAGATTCAGATAATGTGTTTATAAAGTGTGCAGGTCTCACCTTGCTATTACCTTTCCCAGGTGTTGGCTCAGTACTCGGTATGTTTCAATCTCAGCAGTTTGACAACAGACTGAGTTTGAATTCTTCAGATTTTTCTCTTCACTCATTATGATGAGGTCTGCTGGTTGACTGTAAATAATAAAACAGGGACATTTTAATTATTTGGACTCAATACACCGTCCTGCTGCCCCACATATTCACTTGAGCATCTTCTTCTTTTCCTTTGGGCTGTTCCCTTTCAGGGGTCGCCACAGCGAATCATGTGCCTCCATCTAACCCTGTCCTCTGATCCTGTCCATCCTCGTCACTCCCAAAGAGAAGCTCAACATCTTAAGCTCTGCCACCTCCAGCTCT
>CM022484.1:3654011-3678192 GCA_011952105.1 Coreoperca whiteheadi
CCTACGAACACACCTTCCTCCTCTCCTTCTTCGTCTTCAACCAACAGTAGTCCAATTTCCACCGGTATCCTGTAGGTCAACAGCACCGGTGGCGGTCGTTGTTAACCCGGGCCCCGACCGATCCGGTATGGAAGTCATTGTCATGATTCACATTTTTAGTTTGGCATGTGTTTTATGTCGGATGCCCTTCCTGACACAACCCTCTGCATTTATCCAGACTTGGGACTGGCACAAGAAGACACTGGCTTGTGCCCCCCTGCGGTTGCATTTGTCTATTATAAACTACACTCATCTTTTATCAGTGAAGCCGAAACACAAAGATACATGTGCTCTCCTTTATATTAACTAAATATTTAAAACAAACTAGAAATATGGACATTTTTGAAGGAAATTAAAGTGTGCTCTCTCACACTGAAAACTAGCGATTTAAACAGTGTAAGAGACGTAATTGTCTGCATGTGAGATGTGTAGGAGTTACAGCGTAATCCGTAAAAGCATGAGACACTTCGAGCCGAGCAGGAAGATGATTTCTCACTTTGTGGACAAACACTGAAAGTAGCTGGATAACAGCGAAGTGTTAGAGGTGACGGCTGAAAGGAGTTAAACTGTCAGCTGATGTGAAAGAAATGAAAGCAGCTGAATTGTCAGTTACATTTACATTTAGTCATTTAGCAGACACTTTTATCCAAAGCGACTTACAGTTGAATGTTAAAGAAAGTTGAGGTGTGTGAACTTTAAATCTATACTGAATGTGGCATTCAGAGCGTGTTGTTCAGACCGTGGCGTTCAGAGTTTAATAATGTTTTTTATAGCTAATTTGCCCCTTCATGACAACTGTGAGGGGGGTGACATTTTTAAAAACTCACCCGTTCGTTACACATGGGGGTCCCGGGGCCATCATCGCTCACAGTCTGCTGTCTGCGAATAGTATTTATATGTTAGCAATGATTAGCAGGTATTGGTGCCTGTGCTCACCACACATGGCTTGTTAGCCTTTGAGCAAGACAGCATGCTAACTTAACAGGAGAGCATGTTACCCAGAGTTATTAAGCTGGCATGGACCAAAGTCAAAACGTTTTAGAGAAGTATTAGAATTAAGGGTGAAACCTACACCCCTGTCACGCCCTCACCCCTCCCCACTGACCCCCACCTGAACATTTCTCTCATGATTTATGCAAATAATACTTAAATCTGCGCACGCTACACAAACCAGAGATATACTGTGTATATCATCTACCTCACGTACGTAAACTTCCATGCCACATTAATCATGTTAATCTGTCGTACTGTCCGCACACAGAACACACGGAAAACCAGAGTCAAATTCCTTGTAGGTGTACACATACCTGGCCAATGAAGCTGATTCTGATTTACTCTTGAACAAATGGCGTCTGTGTGAGGTTAGAAACTAAACGCCCACCTCGTTAGTCAACTAACCTTATGGTAACATTAAACTTTCCATACGTGCAATGCAACATTAATGCTAGACTTGGTACTGTTCTGTGGTCAGGGAGGGGAGCTGCTGCCGACAGTGATGAGAATAATGGGCTGCACCTGTGCCGGATGAGGACTGAGGGACTACGAAGTATTGAAAGGGAGAGATTGGGCTGTAGTGCAAGGCTCCTGAGTTAGGTAAGGTTAGCTTTGTAGTACTAGGACATGTGACACGACCTGCTTAGTCTACTTGTGTGTGTGCTTTGTCAGTAAATGTCTACCCATGTAATCTTTTGAGATGCCAGAGAGCTGATTGCAGAATCCAGCCAGATCTGGAGCACCCGGGCCCACAGCTGTACAGCTTCCAGCATGGCTTGCTCTCTTCCCTGCCTGCATCCTACCCTACTTCACCTTATTCATTCACATTAACACTACTGATTTCACTGACTAACACACATCATATCCTAAGTTACAGTTCAGTTTATTTTCTTTATTACAATGAATAACTTGTCTTTATTGGCATTTTGTGTCTTTTCTTATTTTTGGCATGGCCTATGGACCGGGTTATGACAGACGGTTGCACATGACGCTTGAGGACAGTTACGATGCTTAGGCCGGTGTGATGTGTACTCCCGAGTACAGGACCCAAACACAGACTATCAGGCAGAGCTCGCCCAGATCAATATTTATTGCACAAACAGGGCTTACACTGGAGTAGGAAGGCAACAGAAACTCACAGCAAATAAGAAGTTTTGAACAATCCAGTGGTGGATATGCAAAATCCACAATAGGAAAAGTACAGGGGAACAAAGACTCTACAGACCAGGGGACTTGACACATACAGAACAACTCCAACAATGACAAAGGAAGACGCAGACTTAAATACCCAGAGGCAGGCGAGACAACGAGACACAGGTGAGAGCAATCAAGGACAGGAAGCAAAACTAACAGAGACATGAGGGAGGGAGAATATTACAAAATAAAACAGGAAATGATCAAACACAAAACCTTGATTTTCCTATGTTAATTGTGAATATAGTGGGGATCTAAACTTTTAACAAAATAATAGTTTATAGTTCTAAATGAAAACATTAATATGGTATTTATAGGTTAACATTTTGCATGGATCTTTGCAGAAAGTAACAATGAAAAGAAAATGTCATGTGCTGGTTTTGTTTGGATATTTCTTTAAGACAGATGTGGAACGAAACTCTTGTGAAAACAATTATCTGACTAGTTTTGAAGGCCCCTAGGACGTGTCATTCATTTGTGATCTCTGAGAAGGTCTCGTGGGTATAGTACAGGTATTGTGAGGCAAAAGGGGAAAAAAATCAATGCACCAATCAACTGATGACTAGATAGTGAGCCTCACACTACCTGTATTTGCCTTCTCTGTCTGCAGGTAAGTCAGATTCAAATGGGAAAGAGTTTCAGTCAGTAATAAAGACAAAGGGGTGCAAATGTGAACCATCTTTGTTTTATAAAAGGACATAAAACACAAAAGGGTGGACAATATTTAAAACTTATAAATGTAACTGGGCCTGTGCAAGAGGTAACAGCTCGGCCCAGAGAGCTGCAGGGTCCTTGGGGAGGTTCACTGCGTTAGGAGGAGGTCTTTATGGCAAGTTGCCACTGTACTTAAAGCATATCATGTGCTGTGATGTCTGATGTACAGATTTCCTGACCTTGTCAAGTTTCACCAGATTGGCACCAGCCTTCCGCCGGCACCTCCTGGGTCACAGACAAAAGCATGATCTTCCTGCCAGGGTGCTGGAGGGGAAGCTGGTGCAGGTCCTTCATCATGTTGACCAGCGTGACACTGCTGACCCCCCCATGCCGTTGCCGCCACAGTGGATGATGAGGACATCTGCTGCTCTTCCTGTCAGGGTCTGAGAAGAGAAGGCGAGAAGGTTTTTCCACCGCAGCCAAACCAGCAGACAGACGTCCGGCACGCTGAGGTCGCTTCCCACCGTCTGTGCTGCTCTCGCCAAGGATCCACCCTGGGATTAAGGCAGGAAAATAAATGAGAGTAATTAATTCTTCAGGTAATGAAAGATACAAAGTTAACTATAACGGGTGGCTCTGTTTTTCATGTTTACAATACTATTGCCACATCTGCAGGAGAAAATGGAACAAGGGAGCAACCCTCAATAGAATATAGATGACAGTCTGTAACATTGTTTGTTGTTGTCCTCTGAAGACAGATGATGTGAAATGTGAAGTCTACAGTCAGGTAAATGTAAATGGACTGTACTTGTATAGCTCCTTTCTAGTCGTCCGACTTCTCAAAGTGCTTTCACACTACAGATCACATTTACCCAGACACACATTCATTCACTGACGGCAGGAGCTGACTGCCCGTCAGGACAAATTAAACTAATCACTCACACACTGAAGGCGCAGCTTCAGGAGCAATTTGGGGTTCAGTATCTTGCTCAAGGGTACTTCGACGCATGGCTGGGGGAAGCCGGGATCGAACCGCCGACCTTCCGATTGGAAGACGACCCGCGGCCGCTTGAAAGAACAGGTAGGTTCTTACAGGTGATGCTGTGTGTAGCAGGCAATAATATTTATGCTCCACCTCTTTGCCCATTTTTGGTTACCCTGAGTCGGGATCAATACATCAATCAAAACATCAGCTTTGTTTAGCGTTGAGATCCTCACCCTGTAGATCCACCGTGTGGAACGTGAAGCACAAACACAACCATTACCTCAACTGAAACATATGATCTTTAACTTGTATTATTGTTGCTGATGAATTGATTGAAGCTGCAGAATCTCCTCTGACCTGCTGACAGATGAAAGCTCTTTATTTTCGTCCTGTTGGATCTCTGACCTCATCTTTCAGTCTCTGTTCTGTTACAGTCAGAACTCACAACTGAGTCACTTTCACATACTTCACGTATTTATTCACTTTATATTTAATAGATTACCAATAGTCAGTTTAATAAATGCTGTTTATTGACAGATTTCTATACAAACAGGCTCCAGTCAGAGTTGTGAAGTTACTTTAAGTGTCCAGAGTTCATGTTGTTTTACTAGTTCATTTTTTAGAAAAACTGCTGGAGAAAAGTCAACTACAACTCCCAAGGTGCATTTCACTAACGAATTTCCAATCAGAGCTTCACATTCTGTTTGAATTATTGCGTGTTCACATTGCAAATATTTCTTTAAATATGTCCTGATGATGATACCAGACATTAACGTCTGAATTATTTACTCTTTGTTTTTGACTTATCAGCTTTTTTCTGTCTCTAAATACTACAATACCCAAGAGCCTTTGCTGCCGTTGCCATGGAGAAGAGGCCAGTCAGAGGAGAGACAGAGGTAGAGAACTCAAACACGTCGCCATGGTTACTGAATTCACCCAGCAGTTAGCGGCGCACACGACAGGAAGTAAAGCTCTGGGATTGGATGTTTCTTGCCGAAATGCACCTTGGGAGTTGTAGTTGACGTCTACCTCGAAGTTTTATGTCCACAGGCGTCTTGTATGTTCGATTTATTATCAAAGAAGCAGATATTTTCGAACATAGTTGTTATTGTTTCATGCTGATCTAAAGTGCAGAAGAGAGAGCAGCTTTTTTATCTTTTGACACAAAAATGTTTGTGTTTCAAATTAGTTTTTTTTAAATTGTGAAATAATGAAAAGTATTATCTCCTCAGGACCTTTAAAATAACTAAGTTGATCAGTTGTTTGGTTACAGAGTTTTGATCCAGAAAGGTTTGAAGATAAATGATGTGATGGAGGAAGAATGAGGTATAAAGTCACAATCTGCCGCAGGTACAGTGATGATGACGACGACGACGACGACTTCATAGATTTAACAGCTGCTTCCTGTCATTTCTTCCCGAATCCGAGCGGGTCGGTGGTGGCGCCGCCCGCCGTCTGATCCCCGGCCTGCAGGGTGGAGCCAAGGTTCACTATCTGACAGGTGGGCAGGGCACAGCGGAGGACGTGGCTATTGAGGACAGGGAAAGATAGACGCCACAGGTGAGAACATGTTTCAGGTTTTTTAGAAATCAGAAACTTCACTGACACTTCACTCCGTGAATGTAGGTTGATATTTAATTTTCTGTATCGTTGGACGTCATATGTACACTTGAACAGTTGTAAGACAAAAATAAATGATCCCGTTTCAAACCACAATGTTGTGACTTTCTGAGCAGAAATAAAATATAACTGTACAAGATGACACATTTTTAATCCCGTTATCTTGAGATAATCATTTAACAGTAAGTGCAAGTCGCACTGAATCTAAAAATGTGTTCCTTCACCTGGGCCACGTTCAAGCTCAAAATGAGGTGCACTACTTTGCCTCGGTTTCCGGGCTGAACGACATGTACCTATGCAGGTACGTGTCGACTGAATCCATGAGGAGAGGAATCTTACAGCGTGTCCAGTGGAAGAGTTTGAACCTGATTTCTAACCTGAAACCTGATAAAAGATTCCAAAATGAATCTACTTACATGACAAGAGGGAAACTTGTGCCGTTCGTCGTGTTCGATGGGACGTCCCTGAGCAAGAAAATAAAACTTCATTAAACAAACTACTATTTTTCATATAGCTGCAGCTTTCTTTGGTAAAATCGATGATTTTTCTAATGAAGTTCAGTTCCTAATATCAAGTAACAAAGTGCCACTTAACACTTGATATCGAAGATGTACGGATGTAATGTTTCACATATACACTGTGACCTGACCAAAGGCTGTCGTCCGGCGAGTTGTTGACGTTTGGATGAGACTCGAATCTGCAGACGATACACAAAACGGGACGAGATTCTTTCACCAGATCAGTTTTGTTCAGAGGACGGAGACACAAATGAAACATGTTTTCTTATAATTATGATTTACAGTCCCACAATTAAAATGTCACTTGACACTGAAAACTTTGTGTCTTTCATATTGTATTATATCGGTTTGTCAGATACAGTAGGAATTACAAGACAAGGATCTCGTAATTAGTTTTTTCCCTTATATGTAATATTTATATACAAGATTCTGTAATTACAAGATGTCTTCTGATAATTATGTTTGTTTCTCATATCAGAACAAGATTCTGAACTTAAATTTCTGATATATTTTTCTTCACAATTATGATTCTAATCAGAATTCAAGATTCAGATCTTGTAATTACAACATGATGGTATTTATGTAATGTAATATCATAAATTAACTGCAAGCGTTTTTCTTATGTCATAATGTACAAGAAGATTTATCATAATTTGAAACCTCTAACAACAATATAAGGATTTTTGTAATTATGACACAGAAAAACATCCTTCAGACTCACCTGGTGGAGTCTTTGTTGTTCAGCTGGTGAGGACTCACAGTTCTCTGATCAGCGTGTCTACAGACAGGAAACAGAAACCTCCTCAGCACACAAACTAAAACCTGAGCAGATATTGATATTCAATGTGTTGTGCGAGTCTAAATCTCACCTGGAATCTTTGAGTGAAGGAGGAAGAGGACCAGCAGAAGCAGAACCCATCATCATCATCAGAAAGAGAGCGGCAGCCTGAACAGCCTTCATCATCTGATCCACAACAGACAGTCAGAGGTCTGACAGTCAGAGTGGGGGGACTAGCCCCGACAGATTCTATTTATACTCAACTCTGTTTGTTTCAAGGTCACAGAATCAGCAGACCTGAGGTCAGAGCAAACATCATTAGTGCTTCCTGTGTCGTCTGAAGGTCTGCAGGATGAATGATGAGGATCCTCAGTGTTCTTTCAATATTGACTCTTTGAGTTTCTCAGCTGTGATATCAGCAGGTTCATGAGAACAACTCTGACCTCTGTGGGACAGTCAGGTAAGATGATGTCATCCTGACATCAGCACAGAGCCTTTTCTTGGAGGGAGTCAGTCCCACCTGTTGGGCGAAAATGACTGCCTCTGAAAAAATCACCACCACAAGCCTGGCAGTCACGGTATCCTCGGTGCGCCAATGCATGCTCGTCTGCCAGAGAAGCCGCTGTCGCTGTCCTCACTTGATGCTCATTTATGTAGGTAGGAATGTGACAGGGAACAGAAGTTTTAAACTGTTCCAGAATGATCAATTCACAGAAAGCATCATAAGAACGAACCCCCAGTGAAATACATCAATGATTAAAATGAGTGATTAACTCCAAGTGCGTATGTCTAGCAGACTTCTCCCAAGACCTAAACCTATGCTATGATATGCCTCAGGGACCAACTCATACACTTTTAACGCTGCTGCTTTGACGGACACAAATTTTACTTTCAGCCACACTGAGCGCAGAGTGTGCTGCCTGAGTCTTTCCAGTCAAAATGCACTGCAACAGTAAAATGCACTCAGCATCAGACCAAACTCTCTCAGCCACTCGTTCCAAAAGTGAAAGGAAATGTGTCCGGGTCACGTTCACAAAACTGAGGAACCAGCCGCAGATTACTGGAAACCTCAAAAGACGTGAGGACTCCAGAGAAACAACAGAGACCTGCCAACATTTTTACATTTAACAGACGCGTTTATCTAAAGCGACTTACATATGAGAACATTCACAAACCAAAAGCACAGCTTCGGGAGCATTTTCGGGGGGTCCAGTACCTTCCTCAAGGATACTTCGACACATGGCTGGGGGATTGAACCGCCAACCTTCCAATTGGGAGGCAAGCACTCTGCCACCAAGCCACAGCCTCCCACATTGCTCAAACTTGGCCTGCGCCCTTCCAGCTTTTCATTTCCATCTTCTGCAATAGTAATCCTTTGCAATGCTCAAAAGTTAACCCAGCTTCACTAGAGGCAGTCTCCCATACAGCACCAACAGCATGCAATTTGGACTGGAGAACACCCCCTTCTAACAGATTCTTTTAGAATATTTTTCATATTTACTTTCAACTTCTTATCCCAACATCCAATTTAAAATGCTCGGTGATTTTGACTAATTGCTCCTGCGAATAAAGTTCCAATAAGTCCTCCAACAGAGCTCTTACAAATTCCTAAACAGTAACCATAACTGAGGAAGACCAGAGGATTAACCTTACCTGTCTAAATACGCAACAGATGAGAAAGATGAAGAGCGCAAATAACATTATACAACCAGAATGTTACAGCAGGCCCATCCCTAACTGCCTAACCAGAATATAATCTCCCCCCTAGTCTTCAGGTGTTACTTGTGGTGGGTATGACCCACTGTAACTCGCAAGTCCACCACACTAACAAAACCCCCAACGAACTCCAAAGGGAGTTCGCGCTTAAGCCTAACAGGGACCGAACAACAGCAACTGACCAACTGTGCACAGGACCCGAACTGTCACAAAAATCACCAGCATAACACAGCTCACTGTCACAAAATCACAGCCTCAGAAGAAATCAGCAACTTGTTACATTTGCTGCTTACCTTGACGCAAAAACAGCTAAACCAACAGGTTACTTACAACAGTCAATGTCTCCCAAACAACCAGCAATTCATTCAACAAATGGGGCGCACGGCCTACTAGGCCACAAATTAAGTCTGCGTTATGCCGACACTGCAAACTAATTTCAATGACAACTGGTTCCATTCCTGAAATCAGAGTCTTCACCTATCAAGCTATTCACAACCAGCAGAGCCAAATGCACCACAAAAATCTAAACCGGGCCAAACCAATCCCGGGCAAGCTCCTATTTGTCACAACTCAGGTCAAGAGAAAAACAGATACAATGACAATCCAACCATGAACAAAGGAAAACCACAACTTAAATACAACAATGAAATGTGTTGGAATCAGGGCACCAGTAATGTAGAGTGTGTGTGGATGTGTGGCAGCACATGTAGAAAACAAAACAAAAATGCCTGCCGTGAAAGCCAAGATCTCCCTAGATCACCAAAGAAAAAAGGAAGAGCGCAACTGCAGGATGAGGGAGGTAGAGCGCACCTGGCCCAGGTGCAGCTCATGCCGCTGATGAGCCTCCAGCCAGCATCTGAAAAACAGGAAACCACAAGGAAAACAGGGACACCCGATATATGCCATATACTGCTTTCATGAGAAACTGCAAGGAAATAGTGAGTCATTTCAACACTTTGTAAAATGACTGAAAGTTTAAAATTGTAAAGGACTACGGTTACCCAAACAACGCAGAGATTGCATAGAGTTTACTACAAATTCTCCACATGTGCGTGAAAAGCTGCTCAGCCAGGGTGCAGCGCTGACACTGGAGAAGGCCATAGACACTCACGAGTTAGCCCAGATCCAGCTGAAGGAAATGGTTGGCAGCAAAGAGCATAATAACAATGACTCAGTGTTTGCAGTAAATGAAAGGCCAGGAACTATAGGTGGCAAAATAGAAAATAACAAGACAAAGGGGTTTTAAGACCGCAAACAAAGAATGCGATCGTTGTGAAGGCTCACACAGCACAAATGAAGTCTGTCTATCTGACGGGAAGCCATGCATGACCTGCAAAAAGTTTATTCACTTTGCAATGACATGTAAAACTAAACACCGGAGGACTGTGCACACCACAGGAGAGGGGGTCAGGGTTAGGGTTTGCAGTTAGGGTTAGGGGGCAGAGGACCAGAAAGAACTACACTATATTGATGGCTTCACCACAGAAAACACTGACAAAAGCAATGAACAGGTTTATGCAGAAATTGAAATGGGCTCATCACAACAGAAAGTGAAATTGAAAATGGATCAACACTGCTCCAGAAAGCATGTTTGACACATTGTTTGGAAACACCACCACAAAACCAACTGCACAAAGGCTAACCGCACATGGAGAGGAAACACTGAGAGGAAGAGGCAACTGCCAATTGGAATGTAAATACAAGGACAACTCAATGATGCTAGAATTCCACCCCTCCCATCTTGGGACTGAGAGCTAGTTTGGATCTGAACTCGATCAAATTAGTACTAGATGTGAATGAAAGAAATAAGAAACCAGACACAGACCCACAGAGCACACTGAAGAAGTATGTAGATGTTTTCCAGGAGAGTGAACCCTCCGTGGTGACCCTGACGTGATGCCAGTGGTACAGCCACTGCGCAGGATCCCCAGCAGACTGAAGCAAGAGCTCGACAAGATGGAGGACAACAACATTATCTGCAAAGTAACAGAACCCACAGAATGGGCGATGGCCTTAGTGGTGGTTTAAAAATCTCATACAGGGATGCATCTCAGATGCTAGGTCAGGTTATTGGGGCATAAATAACCTGACAACATTCAACACACCATTCGACAGATTCAGGTTTCGCAGGCTGCCCTTCGGGATTAGCTCAGCCCAAGACAAGGGAGAGAGGGATAGGACCAAACCCTGACAAGTGTTGTATCTGCGTTTCAGAGGTCAACTATTTCAGACACTAGCTCTCATGCGAAGGCATCAGCCCAGACCTACTGACAGTGAAGGCAATCCGACAGACGCAACCACCACAGAGCAAGGCTGAGCTGGAAACCACACTCAGGATGATCCACTACCTAGCCAGATTCACACCACAACTCTCTTAGGTAAATGCACCACTACGACAGCTGGTGAAACAAGACAGTAAATTCATTTGGGATTAAATCCATGACAGAGCATTAAACAGATGAAGGAACACATTACGCATCACCCAGTGCTTGCATACTGTGACCCCCAGAAAGAGATCCAAGTACACGCTTCAAAATGCGGCCTCGGCACAGTCATGCTCCAAGATGGCAAACTAATTGTCTATGCATCCAAATCACACAACAACACAGAGGAGAACTATGCTCAAACTCAAATTGAAAAGGAGCTGTATGCAGTACTGTTCGGTCGCAAGCGTTTCCATGAGTACATTTATGGCCAGAAGGTGATAGTAGAATCAGACCACAAACAGCTGGAAGTGATACTCCGGAAACTACTGACAGAAACATCACTACGGCTTCAAAGACGGATATTACAGCTACAAAAATCCTCCTCCACCGCCCCGGGAAGGAAATACAAAGAAGAAGGCTGACACTCTGTCACAAAAATCAATCAAATAATGGAAGGTATGTAAGTCCGAGTACACGTCCTCATCAATAGCATTCCAGTAAGTGACAGCAGACTACAGGAAATCAAAGAGGCAACGGCACAAGACGCCCAGCTCGTTTCACTGAAAAGTGTCACAAATGCGGTTGCCTGATGGAAGGAAAAAAATGCCCAACCAACACCCAAAAACCACAGGGATGAAATTTCTGAGGTGGACGGCATAATTTTCAATGGAGAAAAGATCCTAATTCCTCGGAGGCTCAGAGAAAACATGTTGCAGCACACACATGCCGGACACATGGGGCATTGAGAAAATCAAGCACCAATTCCTTCGCAGAGAAAAAAAAAAAAGAAAAGCTAACAGAACTAGATGTTTCAATCCCTATAGTGGAAACTTCTTGAAAGTAGCAGACAGTGTAAAGTGGTGAAAAGGAGGGTAAGGTATATCATTGGAATCATCAGGTGGGCACCCTACTTCATTGACGTTTCGTTGATTGAATCCCACAATTATTTTCAGTAAAAATATCGAGTTAGACATTGGTCAGAAATGGTGGTGAAGGTGACAGAAAAGCTAACAGAACTAGCTGTTTCAATCCCTATAGTGGAAACTTCTTGAAAGTAACAGTCAATATAAAATGGTGAACAGGAGGGTAAGGTATATCATTGGAGTCATCAGGTGGGCACCCTGCTTCATTGACGTTTCGTTGATTGAAGCCCACAACGTCTCCGGAAGGCTTAACGATGTGCCCAGCGTCCCAGGCACACCCCCCTCCATGCCATACCCTCCATATCCCTAATGGGCTCTGCATGGCAGGGGCGTCCCTCTCCCTGAGTCAGGCCTAAGCCTGACCGCATACCATCTGTCTCTACTTTGCTGCCCAGTTGGGGTCTTTATGCTTGATCCAGAGCCAGTTACTGCTTTTTTCCGCAGCACTTGACATGGACCTAATGGCCTGATGGAGAGAGCGACCCTTCACCCCTAATTTTTTTAGTAATCTGGTGGTAGATGTGGCAACAAATCCCCTGCATCCCACCTCTACTGGGAAGATGCTGGTTTTCCAGCCGTTCTGTGATCCTTCAGCTGCCAGGTCAGAATATTTGTTCTTTTTCCTCTCATAAGCCTCTTCGACCCCATCTTCCCATGGTACTGTTAATTCTACAACATATGCCAGCTTTGTAGTTGGAGACCACAAGACCATGTCTGGCCGGAGTGCTGTAACCACTATTTCTGTTGGAAATACAAGCTTTTTATCAAGGTCCACTTCCAATTTCCAATCCCGTGCAGACTGCAGAATGCTTGCCTCCTTAGGTGTTATACTATACTCGTCATGTTGGCCAGCTGGTACAAAATTTGTAAATTTGACCTGTCCTGCCGATGTTTGTGGGAGATTGTTTGTGGTGGTTCGCTTCTGTTCCAATATTAATGCCAGCTCTCTAAGTACTTGGTTATGCCGCCAAGTATAGCGCCCTTGGGTGAGACTTGTAGTACACCCTGATAGAATGTGCCTTAAAGATGCAGGTACCTGACACAGGGAACAGGTGGGATCTTCTCCATACCACTCTTTCAGATTTTGAGGGGAGGGTAGCAGATCATAATTGGCTCTAATTACAAAACTCAACCGTGCTCCCTCCATCTGCCAGATGTCCCGCCAGCTGAGCTTCTTTTTCTCCAGACCCTCCCAGTTGGTCCATCTCCCCTGCTTGGCCATTGAGACAGCTTTGGCATGTCGCTCTTCCTCCTCCTGTTTCCTAATTTCTTCTACCACTAGCTGTCTCTTCTGTGCTGATGTTGCTTTATTCCACAGAGGAGTTTTTGGGATGAGTCCGAACCCTGCCCTCCCATGCTGTATTTGTCCAACCACCTCTCTAAGGTGAAGTGCAGACTTTGCTCTCTGAACAGCTTCTGATGGAGTCCACTTCCTTCCCGCTACCACCCTAGGGGCCACTGTTCGAATGACTGCATCCTGGGATTCAGTTAAAGTCATAACAAGCCTTGCTTTAGTGCATTTGAACTCTTCCACAAGGCTTGTTATTGGTAACTCCAACTTGCCATGTCCATAAAGTCCGACAGAGCTTAAACACCGTGGAATTCCAAGCCACTGCTTCAACTGTGTGCTTATCAGCCGTTCCAACTTTTCAATCTTGGAGATAGGGATCTCATACACAGTTAACGGCCATAAGAGTCTTGGGAGTATGCCAAACTGAAAACACCATACCTTGAGTTTCCCTGGCAACAAGGTCTTGTTAATCCGCTCCATGTACATACTGGTATCATTTTTTAGTAATTCAAACTGCTCGGTGTCTCTGAGCGTCGCATCATACCATCTTCCCAAGCTCTTTACTGGCATTTCTGAGACAGTTGGGACCGGTATTCCGCCTACATGAAATCTTTGGTCTGTCACTTGGCCTTTCACGATGGAGATACTTCTGCACTTATTGGGTTTTCCGCAGAGGTAAGGGATCTACCTCAAACAGACCACTACGAGCCTCCAGTATCCACAAAGCAAAGGCCTTGCTGAAAAGACAGCGTCCTAGACAAATTCAAAACTGAAATCAAAGACCATTACGGTGGTTTATTACAATACTGGAACACGCCTGTGGCCAACCTGAAGTCACCGCTCAACTCCTGATGAGCCGAAGAATTCGCCCATTTCTGTCCATGTGGCCTCAAACACAAAGTCACCAGTGAAAGCAGCGTTACCAACTTCACCGCAGTTCCCACTGACGGCGGGAGAGCAGAGGGCACACAAAACCGACGAGCTACATTAGCTGTCATGCATGACTAATGTTACGTTGAGCATATGGCCACTAGGAAACAAAATACAGGCAACTTAACCTGTTTAAGCAGACAGACATCTAACTTACTCATGGATATGCCAAAATGGGTTAACCTTAACTAACATAAAAGCACATATCTACACTAAAATGTCTTGGCTAGTTCAGTGTTAGGTAAGCAATTATTGTTAATCACAGCAGGTTTTAATTAATGGCTCACAGTTAGCTAATGTACACTTTCTTTCATTTCATGAGCATTGATAAAGAACGGGAGATTAAACCGTTCAGGTGTCCTGCTGGTTTTCACACACATCCTGCTGCCAGATCTTCATCTGTCGGTACACACACACACACACATACATATATGTGAACTTGTGTCACCTGTTTCACGCATGGTAGAGTGGCTACAGGTTCATACAGCATTACCAGTGCAGTATGTGGCTACTGTAATGAATGAAGTTTAATAAACACGAGTTGTTAAGAACTCAGATTGGACTCAAATGAGATAAAGAGTTTGTTGTAAACAGGGATTAGATGAAGGAGAGATGGTTTGGGTTGGAGACGCAAACGCAGCTGAAGTTTGGAGGATGGCAGAGATGGCGTGGTGAGTCGGGAAGCGCGGCTTGCAGAAAGCTGACGAGACGCAGGAATCAGGAGGTGACCCTGTGCTACAGGAAACAAGGCTTACTCACGAGGGAAACACTAGGAAGCAAAAATCTCAAAGGGCTAACGTTTCAGAAGGGTTTAGCTACCACTGGTGTCAAAACCACAATCTGCTGAAGAGGGGGAGATATACTGCAGGCTGAAGGCAGGATGAGGCGCAGGTGAGCAGACTGGGCGGGATGAGGAGCTGAGTGAGACCAGGTGTGTGAGGCAGGGATGGCCACGCCCACGGCTCACACACAAACACAGACCGGCAGGTTGGATCAGAAGGGGTTTAGATATTGTATTAAGATGTTGAGATATGGTATCAGTCCCCTCTGTGGTCTCTTCCTCCTGTTTGCAGAAACATGCTGAGGCTCTCCTCTGATGTGTACTTAAGCTTTTAATTTAAGTTTCATTTTTTTCATTGTCACTTTACATTTTCAAATGACCATTTAACATTTTAAATTAGCCTTTTCAGTTTCCTTTTTAAGTGTATTTTATGAACTGATTATTCCTAGCAGCGTAATAAAATAATAATCGTTTTCATTTAATTTACTATTTGGACTTTTAATTTAAATTAGGACCAAAAATATCCTCCATACCTCCGCGAGAGCAAGGAGAACTCGGGCACAGCAGTGGACAGGCAGCGGCAACACGGGACTCGCAGCCTGGACCTGCCAGACCGCCAGCTGGAGCAGCAACAGCCGCCTCCACAACAAGAGCCGGCCGCACCATCAGTTGGGAAGGGTGTAGGCAGGCCGCTGCCCTAGTGAGCGTTCAAAATGAATGCACCTGTTGTGTTTGCATAACGTTACTTATGAAGAAGCAGGGTGCTGGTAATGAATGCACTACAGTTTAACTGATGCACTTTCATGTTTCCTTACCTGTTATGAAGGGTTGCTGCTGATCACATCACCTCTATGAGATATTGCATGTGATCAAATGTTAAACATACAGGTTGACACCCAGTATTCTGTCAAAGAAACAGAAACAGCTTCGTTGCCAAGCCGGTTCACACATACGAGGAATTAGCTTTGGTGGTTTTAGTGCAGACAATAAACATAATAGGAATTAAAGAAGTATAAAGAAACATGAGTGAGTACTGCAGGAGAAGAATAGTAACTATAAACTAAGGTATGAAATAATATTAAACCCAAAGTTATAAGGAAATAGTATTCATAGGATAGAGTACGTACAATATGACGGCATGGTGTTTAAATTCCACTATGTGCAACATATTTACAGACCAATGTGCAAAACTTTACAGAATTAGGGTACTGAAAAGGAGGGGGGTCACAATGAGTCCTGATGGTGGTGTTAAAGGCGGGACTAATCCACAAACAGGATCCTGGTGTCGGTTCCTGAGGAGTCCAGGTGAACAGACCCGCAGGGGGTCCAGGAGTGGGTCTGTGACGGCACTGAGGTGACGCACTAAGGCCTTGTGCTTTTGTAAGAAATGAAAGTTTTAGTTTTTTCTATCTCTTTTCTCCCAGTGCGTTTCACACCGCTCGGGTTGCAGCTCACAGAATAAGTGATCATATAAGAATACATCTAAGCAACACATTGACTCAATGGAACACACAAATCTTCACACTTTATAGTTTTAGGTTTATTTTAATTCTTACCTATTGTTACCATCACATTTGATCCTCGCTGTTTGGTTTTTAATCATCCATTGTGTTTCAGTTAACCCTCGTTTCTCCCGACAGCGGGTTTAGGGTTTGTGAAGCCCGATCAACGAAAGAGATCCGGGTATGTTGAACGTGCTTCGCAGTGAGATAACTTCTGTTCCTGTGGATCAGAGGGAAAACAGAAGATTCCCACTGTGGCCCTTCAGGGCCGCCGTACGAGCCTGACCCTCGACGTCACAAAGCATCATTTTAAAAATCAACACTTGCATGTACAATGTGATTGACAGACATTTGCTACCTTTTAGAAATGTAGATGTGATGTTTCACACATTTGATGAATAAAACCAAAGAAGCAAAAAGTCACAACCAAGATCATTTATTTTCTTCCACATGTGCTATGGTTCAATAAGTTAAAACCTCTGGAACGAACACTGACAGACACAAACTAAACATAAATGTAAATGTTCTCATTTACTTCTTTCATCACAGCATATTTTCAGCTGACAAGAAGGAAACCTTGACATTTATCTGCAGAGTTCTTGTCTAAAAACTACAAAGTGAGACTCCGTCACATGAGAACTGAAACATCTGAAAATTAAAGCTAAATGTTTTTACACAGATTTGTTTCCAAGAGGCAGAAATAACCGGATACAGTTGGTCTCCAGTCACCGTACAGCAAACAGCCTCCAGGGACATTTAATGAATCACGCGTGTTTGGACAGCTTATCGGAAGTCCTCGGCAGAGAACATGCCCTTGGCCCGCCGCAGGATGGAGTCCTTGGACGCGTCGTACGGATGCTCTTTGGACGGGATCTCCAGCACGGCCGGGATCGACTGCATGTGGCCGTCGATGGCGTGACGGATCATCTCGGCAATGAACTGGTTAATCAGGATGATGCCGATGTCGTTACGCGCCAAGAAGCTCCTGGAGGGAGGAAGACGGAGGAAAGGACGGAGTTCAGGCAGCAGAGAACGTCGGACTAATTACCCAGAAACACCACACTCCACAAGACGTCCTGACTTTTATTTTACTAATAAATATCCTTTTTATTTCCCAAAATCAGTTCATTCATTTGAATGAATTTGATGAATGTAGAAACATTTGCAGATGATTAAAAAATTATCTTCAGTTATCTTCTCCAGGGAATTAATCAAGTAAAACTTAAAGGAGCGATTGGCTACAGCCGGCCTCTAGATGGCGCTCTCCCCTCCCTCCCAGCGGTGCCGGTTTGATGCGACCTGCTTACTTCCTGTTCAGTGGAGGGAGACGGATGAACCCCTGGTGATGAAGTGATGAACATGCAGTTACGTTAGCACGTTAGCTGTAGATTTAGGTTACTTTGACATTAGCTTCAGCTAGCCCCGTCCCGCTACTGTGAAAGGACATGTCAGTCACCCGCACTCTGTAAGACATTAGGTAAACATTTACATTTTAATCCAATCAGAGTACAGAACGTTGAAGGGAAGCTAAACCCACAGTAACGGTTGACGTTAGCTAGCATTAGCGCCTCACAGCCCCAGGAGCCATCAGTCAGCATTTTAGATTCGTATATTAGCATGACTGTTGGGCTCAGCGCGGCTAACGTCAGCTAGCCACGAGTAACGTTAGCTCAGCGAAGTGCTGCACAGGCTCACGTGCTGCAGGAGAGGACTCCCTCGGGAACAGTCCTGTCTTGGGTCCGAACAGATTTACCGCGGTCCCGGACTTCAATTACCGTCGTTTACTGGGACCCCTCGTCCTTAAAAAGGGCCGAGTCGTCCTGACAGGTCAACTGGCCCTGCGTGAGCTTCACTGGCCCCGGGCCGTCGGGCCCTCTGACACGCCTCTTTGCTATAACGTTACAGTAACGTTAGCTAACTATGCTAACACTAATGCTAAAGTAGCTGCTCAGGGACCGAAGCAGCTATTTTTCTAGTTTTGACCATGTGACCGGTGACGACACGTTAGTTAGGGTTTTTGTTTCCTTTAAATATGCACAGCTGTGCCTTTATGGGTTGTTGTGGTTCGGCCCATTAAGCTAAGTTAGCTAACATGTGCTAACTGGCAACTGTACCACGTGATGCGAACGTCGTAATACTATTGGCTCTTAGAAGCAGGAACCGAACGCAGACCTCTCACACGGAGATCAACTAAACATTCACAATATTTAACAATAACTCACAATCATTATATCTTTTTTGAAGAGAAGTGATACTTTTATTTTATTTACCTTTCTAAAAGCTCTGCGGATGTTTTTGTTGTTTTTTTTTTACTACAATGTTCATCTTCATAAAAATGTTCAATCAATATAACCTTTAAAAATGTTTTTGTTTTAGTCACAGCAAGAAAGCCAGAAAGGCTGAAACTAGCATTTCTGGCATCCCATTCAAATTTATAACAGTTTAACATTGCTGTTGCTATGGGAATGTGAGGGTCTAATATGTATGCCTTTTGTGTAATGATAGGAGCTACTGGTGATTAGCATATTTCAACTTTGGTCCCTGAGGATTCAAAAAATATTTTACTCAACTCCTACAATGAATTAACAGATAAGTAAAACTTTAAATTGCTTATTTGTTGAGTGGAGTTTGGTTTTGGGTGAAGAGTCACAGTACAGAACGTGGGAGGCTGAAACTGGGATTACTGACCCCAAAACAAACCAGACTTCATTCATATTTCTATTAAGTTAATATGATTATATTAACATTTACAAAGTCATTAATGAAAGGTTAAATTTAATATCATTAGCGGTTATACACCGATTTAACATTTGGCCTCTGGTACTTCAAAATTTGTTTAGTTAAGTTCTACAAGAACTTACCGGGTAAGTAAACCGTTAAATTGCTTGACTTTTGAATGGAGTTTGGTTTTAGGTCAAGCATTAAATTGGTTCAGTAACAAATGTAATCATAGTAAACAACATGAGTCCAGAGAGACTAAATCTGGAATTTTAGACGCCATTTAGCCGATTAGGCCTTGAGGAACTCAGTGTTAAACATCTGCTGCTACACTCTGGGCCCTCGGGACGAAAACAGCCTCCGTCGCGGGGATCAATGCAGCATCATCCAAGAAACATTTTAAACGCATTTCTGACCGAGGTTTGGTGCAGAATCTGATCACGACTCTTACTTGAAGGTCTCTTCGATCTCTGTGATGCTCGTGTCCTTCTCCACCACCAAGAAATTCGGTTTTCGGTTCTTGTTGAGCTCACCGATCCCACCGAGCAGGAAGCCGGTGCACGTGTCCTCGTCACCGATCACGGCGATCAGTTTCCCGCGTCCGGCCATCAGGAGCTTCGGCTGTTTAAGGTTAAACGGAGAAAAGAGAAAAGGTAAGAGCTCCGCTTCGCTGACAGATGCTACAGATCATGTGAGGAGGTCAGCTGACCGACACTTCCGCTTCAGTCATAGCGCGCGTGAGAGCGCCCCCTGCTGCTGTCAGGGGAAACACGTAAAACCCAAAGCTGCAGGTACCTTGTGTTTTAGACCTTATCTGTCATGTGTTCAGGTGGGTAACAGAGCAAACTGTAATAATAGAAAAGACAGAAAAGACTTTAGCTGTAACAGCTAAAAACAAATGCAATTAAGAAAAACGTGAAGCAAAGTGCCGTAAAATATCATTACAATAAGAGTCTGTTAAAGTGTGGGGAAGGGCACAGTTAACTTCTCCTGCTCGTGTTGATTTACACTAGTGCTGTGATTTCCCACAGGACCCGAAGGCCTCAACAGTCACGTGGAAGACGAAGACAGAAAGACGGAAATGCAGCTACAACTTGTAAAAGCAGCAGCAGAAGAAGAATGGTGAGTTCTGGCGTGTTTCATATGTTCTGTTTGATATCAAAGATTTTTGAACGTCACTGTGACGTCTACAGTTTGTCAGGCATCACCGACCCTGATCCTGTCTGTTGTTTGCAGACGACAGCAGCTCTGACTGCGGGTCTGGAGCGGATCCCGGATCAGCTCGGGTACCTGGTGATCAGCGAGGACGGGGTTCTGGCCGTGAGTTCCGCCCGCGTGAGCTAAAACACCAAACTCCATTCAACTAATGCCGCCTTTAACGCTGGTCAGGGACTCTCCCAACACAAGACGGGTTCTGGGCTGGCAGGAGGTTCTGGAGGAACCAGAATTGCTGGCTGGATTGTTTATATGCCGATGTGATATTTTCAGACAACTAATATAAGGAAGTAGTAGACATGAAAACGCCAAATTGCTTGATTTAAAAAAAAAAAAAAAAAATCAAAAAAGCAGTTTGGTGTGAAGCTTATTTTAATCACAGTGAGACTGATACTTGGATTACTGACACAAGATCTCCAAACTCAGTTCAAATCTCTATCAATTCAACACCCCCGTAGAACCAGTAAACCTAGTACAACCCAGTTTAAGAACTGACAGGAGCTACTGGGGAATTCAGCAGTTAGAAAATCCCAAAGGAGGGTTTGATTCAATTAATATGAAAATGATGGCTGACAGTTAAGAGAGATTTTCATGTTGTCCCCTACAGGGAGTTAAACCACACGTTAAACCTTTTGAGTTCTGAATGCAGTTTGGTGTCAGGACAAGTCATCACACAGACCACATGCCAGAGAGACTGAAACTTGGATTTCAATTTAACATTCCCATATTCAGCATTGTTTGCTGGATTATTTGAATGCTCATTTGAGCCCAGATGATTAAAAATATTACCAATCAAAGTCTACAAAGAATTAATAATATAAATATAAATTAATAATCAAGTTTGGTATTCGGGTTAGTTTACACTGGAGGCCAGAGAGGCTAAAGATGAGGTTATTGCCCCGAGTTCAGAGTTCCTATAGGGGATCAGTTTTAGGACAACGGTTAAGAAAAATCTCCAAATACTGAGTCAGTTTCTATGAGGCATGAATAACTTTAAACTGCTTGATTATTGTTTTTTAATGCTGTTTGGTTTTGGAATTCCTTACTGTTGTTAAACTAAAGGTGAATTCAGCAGTTACAAAGTTACTAGTTTCATAGGAATTAAGAAAATGTTAAATTGATTTGAATTTTGAATGGAGTTTGTTGTAAAGTATGTAATGTGAAGACAATATCATTTATAAAATATTATAAATATCCCGATCAAGTTTCGGTTTTCATGAGTCCAGTCAGACTCCGAGAAGCATCTTCATCCTGACCTTTGACCTCTGACCCTGCATTCCTCCTCCTCAGTCTGCAGGTGAGCTGGAGAACGACGAACACACAGCCGGTGTGATGATGCAGATGGTTCGCACAGCGAGTCGATTCAGGTTACCTGGATCAGCTGAGCCGCCCTTCAAGCGCATGTCAGGTAACTCACACGCGTTAAACGCCTTCAGGTAACAGCCTGCAGGTAACCCTCTCACCTGGACTGACCTGTGGTCTGTCTTCTGTCCTCAGTGATTCTGGAGGACTTCGTTTACACGGTGACAGTTTCTGGTCAGAAAGTCTTTGTGGTCAAACGTCAGAACAACCAGCAGGAACCAATCAACGTCTAGAGACAGACACAGAGGAAGTGAGGTGGCGGTCAGGTGGTCTGATGAAGGTCAGAGGTCATCAGAGCGATGAGCAGCTGGAAGTCACGTGTTTCTGACTCAGTTAAACTCCGCTTGTGTTTGATTCACATAAAGCTTTGAATGTTGTATTTAACCAGTATGACTGAAAATAAAACAATTTAAAACCATTAAACGTCAGCTGATAAAGGTTTTAAAATGTTGTCTTAAGGTTTCCAGTTTCAGACAGATAATAAACTGGACGACCAGTCGACCTTTCAGGATCTGCTGTTGACTGTTCGTTTGTGCGATAAAGGTCAGATTTAACTTTAACAATGGAGGAATAAAAGAACGCACTGTTGGAAGCCTGACCTGCATTGGATGAATTTACAAACCGACGTGGTAAAAATAATTATTTGACCTTTGACCTGTGGAAACGAGCGCGTTAGAACGGCGGAATCCTTCTACAAAGGGATAAACACGGAGTGACTTCAGGTGTTTTACCTGAAGGCAGAAACCAGGACGAGGAACAAACTGAGGATTTGTCCTTTTCAAACAAGTTTCCAGGCCTGAAGGTTATTTTATGCTATAAAACAAAATTAGCCGTGAAAATAAAATGTGACGAAGGATTTTAGACTTGAACGTGTCGACTGACCTCAAGAAAACGTTTTGGTTAAGTAGGAACGTAAAAGCAGTGTCAACATGAAATATCTTAATTATTAATATTCACTTTCTAAGCATAGCGCTGTTAAACATCGACATTATTCTCGTTATGACTAAATATCAAATGATGTTTCATCCTGAGGACACGTTGGGAAACCGAACGCTGCTGAAATGACACTAGAACAACATTTTCCTGTTCTAATGATCGCAGCTGGTTTAACGTACTGGAGATGTTTCCCATTCTAACATGGTGTTATAATAAATCTGGTAGAAAAGATGAGAAAATGTTCTTGAACAAAGAAATGAAAAAAAGCTCGTGGAAACCTAATTTTGTAACATGAAAATTGCGTTAAAGGATCTAAAACATTTTCTTGTAACAAGAAACGAAATCTTGTTTATTACAAAATGATTTTAATACAAAATCTATGATCTCATTAAACACGTGTGATGTGTTAAAACAAAGTTCTTTCAATTTAACATTTGCACCTTCTGATTGATTTTTGCTCAGTTCAACAAAAACTGTCAAACAGGAAACAGCTGAGAAGAAAAAAAAAACCTTTATTGCGTCATCGTCTCTGCTTCTTCTTCTTCACATTGTTATGGAATGACGAGGCCTCGGGATCGGCTCTGTGGAATCAGTAAGAAGACGACCAGGTAGCTGGCTCCTGTCATAAACCCCGCCCCCTTCCCATAGTCACCTGGAGTTAAGCCCACCCCCCTGCCCACAGGTACGCTGTCTTAAGCCCCGCCCCTCCTGTCACATGAGTTAAAACATGCGGATTAAAAGAAAAAAACAGATCTACCAAACATCTGCAGGAAGAACAGAAGAAGAAGAGGATGATGGGAAATCAAAGCGAGCTCCGAGTCCATGACAGCACGTCCTCCTACAGACACATTTATAATTTAAAAAACAAAAAGACAGTCCTGTGAAACGCTCCTCCTCTGGTTTGTACACGGCGACGTCAGCCTGCTGCTTCCTGTCAGGTGGGCTAACGTTTAGACAGCTCGTTGGACAGCCAGTCCAGACCCTCATACAGACCAGTACCCTGAGTGGCACAGGTGGCCTGGACGTGCCACTGAGAGACAGAAACAGACAGGTGACCCTGATTAGACACACCTGAACAGGTGTTAACATGTTAGCAGACTAGAACGATCTGCGGCGATGGCGTCAGGTGTGGAGAACATAGCGATCACTGTAATATTGATCTTACGGTTCTGCTGCGCAGGCTGTGCAGGCCCAGTTTGTCGGTGAGCTCGCTGACTCCCATGGCGTTGGGAAGATCCTGTTTGTTAGCAAACACCAGAAGAACCGCCTCCTTCAGCTCGTCCTCCTGAATCTACAGAGAGAGAGAGTCAGGTGACTGATGACATCATGGAGCCTCTCGTAGCTGAGCTGACGGCTGAAACGCCGAAAACTCGACAATCTCGAAATATCGCAAAGACGTTTTCCCTCTGCGCTGAGGAGGAAGTGCAACAGAAACGCTGACATCCATCAAGAGCTGAGTGCGGCGGCGGCGACGAGGAGGCCGAGACGCCCTCACGTCAACACATGCAGCCGAACAGAAGCGTCTGGGCGTCGCCCGGAGCTCTTCCAGACGCTGCGCTCTGCTGCTGCTGCCTTGATGGCAGCTGACGTGAGCATCAGC
>CM022484.1:3678819-3692869 GCA_011952105.1 Coreoperca whiteheadi
TCATCGAATCATATTTCAACACAGACTGATTGCAGAGGTGTTCTGGTGGTTCTGGTCCAGATATCTTTTTATACTTGACTGAATGGTTTCGTGTTGGACTCAGATTCAGGATGTTGTTATTACCATCAAGTGCTGACCCGCGTGTTCTGGTTCTGGTTTAGTACCTGTGTATTCTGGAAATAGTGTCTCCACAGAGGTCTGATCTTGTCCTGACCGCCGACGTCCCAAACCGTGAAACAGATGTTCTTGTACTCGACTGTCTCCACGTTGAAACCTGGAACACAAACACACAAAGTGAGAACTTGCCCTCCGCAGGTTTAACTGTGATGTAATCCTAAACCTCAGCGGACCAGGACATCTCAACCCGCCGCCTGGAGACCTGTTGGCATCAGTGATGCGGTTTATCTCCTATCTGTAGAACTGGTGGTGCCTCCTCCTCTCATGCGCCTCTTTTTTGTGGGGTCCCCCAAGGCTCTAGTCTGGGCCCACTCTTATTTACCATATATACATGCTACCCATGGGGCATGACACGGATTTCCATTGCTATGCAGATGACACCCAATCATATGTCCCGATAAAGCCCGGTACCCCGGACACATCCTGCATCACGTCCTGCCTCACAGAGATTAACACGGACTGATTCCAATCAGAGGCAGCATAATGACCCCCGGGGGCCCCGGTAGCAATAGCACTAATAATCCCTCCTCTAGTAATGTTGGAAAAGACACCCAACCTAGGTGTAATTTTGGATTCAGAATGGTCCATTGCTGCTCAGGCGACCGAAGCGTCCTGCTGTGCTCAGGTGCATCCTCTGCTCTGCTCGAACAGGTCGAGACAGACTTTTCTCTCCTCCGGACCTGAAGACGCACTTTACTCTGGTGTCAGCAGCTTTTCTAACTTTGTTCTGAAAGGTGCTATGTAAATGAAGCTGTTCCCTCTTCACACCCAGCTGACCCACACACACAGGAGAGAGTCCGAACCCTGTGGCCCGGGTCTGATCCCTACCGATGGTCGGGATGGTGGTGACGATCTCTCCGAGCTTCAGCTTGTAGAGGATCGTTGTTTTCCCCGCTGCGTCCAAACCGACTGAAACGAGACCAAACATGAGACTTTAACAGACCTGAACAGCACAACAGTCTGCGGACGTTCCGCGTCTACTACGTTCAAAGAACTCTACTTTAACGCCCGCGGCAGGATACAAACTGAAGCGGGCAGTTAGACGCCTTCAGACTCCGCTAGCCTCCAGCGGCTAGCTGCGTTAGCTTCCATTTCGACTAGATTCTGGTACCGTTGGAGTTTCAGTTAAACCAACCGGGGCTTAAAAGCCGAGAACCCGATACAGTGCGCCTGTCTGCCCGTTAACATCAGGGAGCAGAGGTGGTTTCCAGCCCCGCCGGTCCCTGGCCGGTTAGCCGCGGAGCTAGTTAGCCTAGCCGCGGTGCTTACCCATCAGTATCCTCATCTGCTTCTTCCCGAAGAACTTGGAGAACAGAGACGAGATCGTCAGACCCATTTTGACACAAAAGTCCCGGTGGATTACAACCCTGACGGGGAGAAGGTCAGCCGGTCAGAAGCTGCTGGTCAGAGCCGCAGAAGAGCCGAGGAACGGGTAGAAAGGAGCGGAGATGAGCGGAGAGGGCGCAGCTCCTCCTCGGTGCCACGTCCAGGCCAACGCGGAACAATTGACGTCATTTATTTGACTAAACTTTATCGAAACGTAAAGGACAAATGCTGCGTTCAACGGAAAGTCAACTAAAATCGTGCTGCATCTTCAGAATCAGCTTTCATGGCCGAGTTTGTGTGAACGGAGTCTGACTCCGGCTTCTCGTTGAGTGACATAACATTTAGTCAGACTCGTATTTGAAAGTTATTTTATCTTTAAAACAACAAAGGTCTTCCATCGTGTGTTCAGGTTAATTTGGTCTTTTTCCGGATAGTTGTAAACGCAGCACCAGAATCCCGCCTTCTCCCCCTCCTCCACTTCCGGCTCAGACCAACATGGCGGCTGCTAGCTGACAGCCAACAGCCAACAGCTCTTCAGTTTAAACTCTGAATTTCTTTTAATATCAGCAGTTTTCTAATGAACTAAATCCGCAGATAATTCCACTGACGGCAGCTCCAGGTAAGAACCGGATACAACTCGGTGTTTGGTCTTCTTCTGTCTTTTGGATGAACGTTAGAAACTGAAGCTGAAGACTTCTGGAAACATCTGAAACTGATGAGCAGTGTTTCCACCGAATGATCAGTTCATTTAAACATGAACTAAGATTGACAAACAAGCATTTCTATATTTTTAACGACGTCAGACTGTTCAATTAGAACATCTGACCTGAACTTTCAGTATTATATATTTAGTATGTATGTGTGTGTGTGTGTATATAGTATATTTACAACCCTTACAAAGTAAAGTGTTCGTGTACATTCAAACTATCAGGGCTCACACGTGATTATTTTCGGAGATAAAGCCAGAGAGGCCAGATTGAGGTGGTTTGGACACGTTCAGAGGAGAGACTGTGAATATATTGGTAGAAGGATGCTGAGGTTGGAGCTGCCAGGCAGGAGGTCTAGAGGAAGACCAAAGAGGAGATTTATGGATGTAGTGAGAGAGGACATGAAGTTAATTGGTGTGAGTGAAGAGGATGCAGAGGACAGGGTTAGATGGAGGCACATGATTCACTGTGGCGACCCCTGAAAGGGAACAGCCCAAAGGAGAAGAAGAATTATTCTGGAAATGTGATGAAATGTTAAAAGTCCAAAAAGATTTTCATTTATTTAAAAAAAAAAAATATATATATAGATATAAAACAGAAAAACAGCAAAGTTTCTCAGGAAAACTGGAACCAACCAAATCTGGACTTTTTGGGGTAAATGACTTAAATGATTAGTCAGTTCTTCAAATTGTTGCAGGTTAATTTTCTGTCCATCGACTCATTGATTAATCAGTTAATCATTTCAGCTATACGGTGCTGAATAGTGGTGCAACGGATCGTCAATATCTTCGGTTCGGCACACACGTGATCCGCGGATCGATTTCTGAACTAAAAAAGTTGCGCGCATGTGCAGTCCACACACAGCGTGATCATGGCGAGCGGCGGGACGGAGGAGCTCGAAGGCCCCGCGTCATGTAAATCCCCTGTGGGAGCACTTTGGCTTCCCTGTCAGATCCAGTGATGAAGGAAAGAGGTCAGTGGATGAAACCGTGACGGTGTGAAGGCACGGTGGGCCAGGAGGCCACATGACAGGGGAGACACATCCAGCATGGCCACGCGTTTGAAGCGACGTCACCCCGCTGTTTCACTTTCTTTTCTTTTTGCTGATCCGAAAACGATCCGACCCGTGAGAATTTTGATCCGTTGCAGCCCTAGTGCGGAACATTAGCCATAACTTAAAGGCTAGAAACCTTTCCACAGCTGATCGTAGCCCGCAGTTTTCTGAAGGGAATGTGTCTCTTTTCAGAAACCAGCAAACCCAGTCTGAGTCGGTCCCAGATGAACTTGTTCTGGTCCTGATGATGGATCCAGTCTGACCCGACCCTGCGAGACCATTACAGTCATGGAGAAGTTCGGGATGAGTTTCGGGGGTGGTCCCAGCAGGAAGGATTTGCTGGACACCATCGAGTCCCAGAAGAAGCAGCTGGCCCAGTACCAGACCCGCTTCAAGGATGTGGTCCAGGCCTATAAGAGTCTTCTGAAGGAGAAGGAGGCTCTGGAGGCCAGTCTCAAGGTCCTGACGGTGACCCAGGAGGTGGATCCGAACCAGCAGGGCCAGGACACCGCCACCTCGGACCTCCCAGAGGACGGCTGCTCGCTACACAGTGAGGACAGCGTGGACACGGCGGCATCTGTAGACACGCCCAGCGAGACCACCAGAGGGGACCAGAGCGAGGAGGACCAGGGAGAATCAGCAGGAAAATCCAGCTCAGCGGTGCGTTTTTAAATGTTTAGTGACTGAAACGTCACCAAGCGAACACATCCAACTTAATTACACTAAACTCCAACAAGAACAACCGAACGTACAAACTAATGCTCAACTGATGTGAGTGAACACGACAAGAGCGAGAAAAGCGAATAGCACCACACCCACTGTGTGTGTGAATATCAGTAAATGTTCGTGAAGTAAAACAGCCTTTTGCTTGAATATTGGAGATCTTGTTATAAACGTATGTGTTTCCATTTCCAGCTGTGTTTATCCCTTAAAAGGTAGAACTCAGAATTATGATTTAGTTATGTTTTTGATACCAAACAGGGTAAGTGTACTTGAAATACTATAATATCTCGATTTAAGATTTCATGGAGACTGAACATGCTAAGCAGCACACATCGACAGGACACCGGTTAAGAAAGCGGGTGGTGGACAAAAAAGTTAATTTCCAACACTGACAGAGCACGACGAACACGACAAGAGCGCGGCAGTGCACCTGCAACGACACGACTGAGATGTAGCGTGAAGTTTAACTTGTTGACTTCTTCCTGCAGCCCCTGAGGTCCGACCCCGATGCTGACGGCTCAGAGAGCAGCGGCGTGGGGGTGGAGCGGCAGCAACAGGCCACGCCCCCTCCCAGCGCAGAGGTGGACCGCCGAGTCGCCCAGCGGCGGAGCCAACTGAGCACGCTCACAAACGCCCTGGCCACGGTGACGCAGGAGAAGTCTCGGATGGAGGCGAGTTTCCAGGCTGACAAGCGTCAGCTGAAGCAGGAGGTGGAGGAGCTGAAGGCCCGCCTGGTCGCTGTGACGACGCAGCAGGAGGCGGAGCTGCACACCCTGCAGCAGCATTTGGCTGAGAGCCGCGCTCGCATCATCACGCAGCAGCACGAGAGGGAGCAGGAGCAGGGAGACCACGTCCAGCAGCTGCGAGAGCTGCAGAGGATCCTGCAGCAGGAGAGAGACTTGCGACAGGACGCAGAGCTCCGCCTTCAGGACGCCAATGCGACCCTCCTTATGACATCACAGGCCATGGACCGGGGGGCAGAGTCGGAGGCTCACCTGAACAAGGTGAGGGAGGAGAGAGACGAGCTGAGGAGGAGGCTGCACGCCGCCGAGGAGGACCAAAAGAAACCAGATCCCAGAGTGGACGAACTTCAGCGAGAACTGACGAAGCTGAAAAACCACTTCCAGCAGCAGATCCACATCGAGACCAGGAAGGTAAAAGCTAACTAAACCCAGGTCTAAGCTAAACACGGTTTAAATTTAACTAAACTAATGGCGCTTTTCCATCACCAGCACCAGCTCGCCTCGCCTCGGCTCGCTTTTCGCTCCGTTTACCATTGCAGATAGTACCTGGTCGTCATAGCGATGCTGCAGGAAACTGCCGCGACACACACACGGGACAGTGGAGGAGATGGAGTGTGTGCTGGGTCTGATCCTCGGGATGTGGTTGTTTCTCACAGCAAGAAGACAAACGTTGTCTCGTTCGACCGCGGCGTGTTCTCCCGAGTCGCCATAGTAACGGGTACATCACGCCATCTCTGGCCAAGCTGTTTAAAGATGGCGGGGTTATTCAGGATCCTCCGTCTGGCGTGTGCAGTGATGACGCGGTGAATAGTGATGACTCTCTCTGACCAATCAGCAGCCTGCCGTGTTTTCACGTCACGTTAGTATCGCCTCAGCTCGCTCAGAACCTCGCCGGAGGTCGTACGAAGAAAAGTACCTGGAAGCAGGTACACGTACGACTGTTACACAGTGGAGAACCAACCAGAGGCGAGCTGGTGCTGTGGGGGGGGAAAGGGCCACAACAGTTCCAGAACAAGGTTCAATAGGTAAGTCTGAGCTTAAGTCAAACTACATTAAACTACTAGATCCGACTGAGACCAGATCTGACTGAACTAATAATAACTTTGTAACTGACGGGCCCAGACCAAGTCCAGGGCCCCGGTCTTCGTTCGTGGATAACTGAGTTATCCAGATAATTTGAAGATGGTTTAAAATTAATCTGGAACTGTTGTCGTGGCAGTGAGTCATTAGTGACGTTTTAGACTGAAACGGGTCATTTTCTCTGCTGCCTTGAGTCTTCGCGGTCTCATGGCTGTTTGTGTGTTTGCAGGCGGGCGACGCAGAGGAGCGGGCTCGAGAGCGCGCTCAGGCGGCAGAGATGAGGGTCGCGGGTCTCGAGCAAAGAGTCTCTGAACTGTCCGAGCTGTTGGGTTCCTGTGAGAAGACGAGGCAGAGAGACCAGCAGACGGCTCAGAGACTCCGAGACCGGATCCTGCAGCTTGACACAGAGAACAAAATGCTCGCCATCGCCACCTCCAGCAGGACAACCTCTGACCTCAGCGTGGACGAGTCGCAGCTGGACCTCAGCGTGCTGAAGGAGAAGCTGGATAAGGTGAAGAAACTGCTGCTGGCGGCTCAGAGGAACCCGGACCAGAATATGCAGAACCTGGCCGAGACCGAGACGGAGCCGGGTGGAGACAAAGGCTCGGTGCTGTTCTACCAGCAGGAGCTGCGGCAGCTCAAGGATGAGTTCGAGCGCTACAAGCTGCGAGCGCAGGTGGTGCTGAAGAACAAGAACGCCAAAGATGGCTGCCAGGCGAAGGAGCTGGAGGAGATCCGGGACCAGCTGGCAGAGCTGAAGGAGAAGTACATCAACCTGCGGATCCAGAGCGACGAGGCCGAGGCCCGACACCGCCGCGAGCTGGAGGAGCGGCAGCAGCAGGCGGCGGCGCTGCAGCAGACTCACAGACAGGACGTGGAGCGGGTGGAGGCGCTGCACCGCGACGACCTGCTGCGACTGGAGGCGGAGCTGCACAAACAGAGAGAGAGGACCATGGCGCTGCTGGACGAGAAGGACCTGGAACTGGAGAGGCTGCGGGCCGCCGCGCTCAGCTGCAGCCACGACACCGACAAGGTGGCCGCCGACGAGTACGAGTCAGGCCTGGAGAGCGAGGGGGACATCATCAGCCAGGCCCTGCGGCGGACAACACCCAACGAGCCCACGCTGCTGCTTTACGCCGAGCAGCTGGCCAGGAAGGAGGTGGAGGTGGCCGGCCTGCGGCGGCAGAAGCACCGGCTCGAGGACGACGTCCACCAGCTGCAGGCGAGGCTGATCACAAACGGAGAGCGACACGACGAGGAGGTGTCCGCGCTGCGAGGACAACTCGACAAACTGATCCGAGATCAGAGCCGAGAGGGCGCCAACATGGAGTACCTGAAGAACATAATCTACAAGTTCCTGACGCTGCAGGACTCCAGCGGGAGGCTGCAGACGCTCTCCGCCATCCTGACCATCCTGCACTTCAGCCCACAGGAGAAACACAGCGTCATGAGGCTGCAGGGGGCGACCTGGTGGACGGCCAGCAAAAGATAATGAGAACATCTGAAGAAGAAACTAACGCGTATTCATGTCGGAGTTCATTAAAGCAAACCTCTCCTGCAGGATCCGAAGGGGCCGCAGTCTCCTGATGGCCTTTAAACGGATAGAAAACTTCATGAAGTTTGGTTTCCATCAGCTCCTCACTGAGACGAGCTTCTGCCTGAACTGGTCATATGAATATATAAACATATAGAAAGAAGCTCAAAGGAAACACTTCAACGATAACTCTGGTTAATGCAGTTCTTCCTGTCCCTGATATGTATATTTTTGATTCCCTTTTAAAATTAAACCATTTTTCCTGCTTCACAAACTTGTTTTGGTTTGGTTCATTCACTTCAGGTTATTTCACCTCTATCTTCACCTGTTTAACATTACATTTGGATCGATATATTGATTAATATGCACCAAAAGAAATTACGCTCAGTTGAAAAATATACGACAAATGAGACATAATATGAACATGATGTTACGGTTTACTGTTCAAAGCAAAACTAAATATTTACAGACCGTTTGAGAAAAAGAACAAAAAGGCCAACAATATTATTATTATTATTAGTGTTACATTCAGCTGTGATACAAAAAAAACACTTCATCTGTGGTTCAGACATTATAATGAAATTGTTCAAAAAAGCAACAGAAATGTGGAATTAAATACAGTAAACTTTTCATTAAATTTAGCTTTTCATGTTGGCTCTTTATTAAATCAGGTTTTATGAATCTTATTAAGAATGTTTGAAACTGAAACTTGGAATGAAACGAGAAGTCATCCACATCGTCTCCAACAGGAATAATAATATATATTATAATAATAAAAGTTCCATAATAATTCTGTTGGACAGTCAGTCAGCGGTGCTATTGTTCGGTCAGCGGGCTGTCAGACGTCGGTCGCTCAGTCAGTCAGCGGGATGTCGGACAGCCGGCGGGCGTTCGATCGGACAGCGGGCGGTTGGTCGGGCGGTCAGCCAGGACAGTCTGCAGGTCTTCAGGCAGCAATCTGATGATGGAGTTTATAAAAGCGTCCAGTTTGTCTAAAACGCCGTCCTTCACCTGCAGCTGCTGCCGTCGAGCTTTAATCTGAAAAACAGTCGGTATAGTCAGAAACACACTTCCTGTTTTAAACTAAAGTTTTAGTATTAAACGGTAAAAACATGAGAATAACGTCTTAAATTTGGTCAGAAAATGTCAAGAATTTAGTCACTATTTTAATAAAAGTACAGTCCAAGAACATAACAAACGTCATATGTTTTTATTAAATCATGTTAAACTGGTCCCTCATTGTACCGGACAGACAGACTCACCTGTTTACTGACACACATACAGGTAGTTCCGACCAAGCAATCTGATTGGTGAACAAGACATTTAGAACGTGCTCAGATCAGCATGACAGCACACGGGGCTCATCACTAAGGCTGCGTCCACACTAACACGCCTCAGGACGCGCATCACGTGACTGACCACGTACACTGGGCGTGCGCCTGCCGGTGTAAACAGGAAGCAGGACACAAACAATGAGGCAGAAAAACGTGACTCCTCCCAATAATGTTGCTTTTAAAGATGTCGACAACATCCATTCAGTCAGTGTACGAAGTCGATCCTCCACAACATCACGGCACTCCGGGTTCACGTGTGCCAACGCTGCTCATAGAAACATGAGGTTAAATACTGCAGACGAATCATTCCTGACAGCAGCGTCCATGAGACAGGACCTGCAGCCACATTCAGAGACTCAGCAGAGCGGCTCAGCTTTACTGCGTGTTTGGGAGAAGTTGACGGCTCCGTACTGAGACTCGCGATCCGTGCTGGATTAGCCAAAGATGCTCGAAACCCGTCGCTGCTTTGGGTTTGTTTTCTTCCAGAAAAGGGACACGTGACGAATCAGGGAAGGACACGTGGTGACTGACAAGCAAACAGCTTTGTGACCGCCGTGAAAATGTTTTTGAAACGATAAAACCCAAACGTTTGGAGTTGAAGCAGAATATTCTGTAAGATATATACTTTTTTAGAAAGGATTAAATGAATGAGTGCGTTTTGACTTTAACGCTGTGGAGTTACAGGACATGTTTGGAACACAGGGAAACTGTTGGGCCTGTCATCCTCCATCAGCTGTGCTGTGACGTGGCGCTACCAACACATATGAAGCTCGCGGACGTAGCTCACCCTCGAATGCTGACGTAAAACTAATTTCCCGGCTTTACTTTCGGAATAGTCCTTTTCTTTCACTTTTTTGGGGGGCAGATTTGTTCTTAAACCTTTTACTCAAATTATTACGGCTTTACTTCAAAATGTTAAGGGTTTTTTGTAAAATGGTACTTGTTTTAGCAGCTTATGACTATTTTCTAATTTTTCCAACTTTTCACAAAGGGTTCCTCTCGGCCTCAGATTTAGTTTCTACCTGCGACTCTGATCCACTCATTCATCTTAAGGAACTCTGATTTTGCTGCTTTGACGGCTTTCTGAGCATTAGTACCTATCAGATATTGGGCGTTTTCTCACCTGCCTTGTTTGGTCAGGACTTTCGGACTTTTCCGTTTGGTCCGGATCAAAATGACAGGTGTGAGAACTCCCTCGGACCACGGTCCGGACCAAGCAGACGAAATTTGGTCAGACGAAAAGAGGTAGTCTCGTTCCGGATCAAACTTAGCAAAGGTTCGGTTTGTTGCGAGTGTGAAAGCATTGTCTGTATGGTTCCGACTTTCAGACCATTTACAGAAAGTTCCCGTGGTTCCCGCGTGCCCCAAACCACAGAAGAAGACAGAACTACCTGACCTGTTACAGGAGATCACAGGAACAATGAGCCGTGGTAGCACATGGGGAGAGGAGGACACGAGGTTTTTAATTGAAATATGGTCTGAGGACAGATGAAGAAGTAAACTGGAAAAAATGCACAAACATTCAGGGTTGCTTGTAGTCTTCTCCTCCTGTCTTGTCGGCGCCGATAAAATGTTCGCACAACGAGGATGTTCATGTTGCGAATTTGAACTAACATTAGCCTCAGATACAGTTGGTGCTGCAGACATTAACGCCGTAGCAATAACAGCATAGTGGCAACAATATGCGTTCATTCATCTCGTCAAAGTTACCCGCTGAATTGACAACATGCTGACGTCAGAAGCACGTCCGCTAACAAACCAATGTTAGATGCAGTCCACATAACTGATGACGACAGGACGCAAGTACGTCACATAAAGTTCTTTAGTGCGCTCGCATAATTGCAGTGTGAAATCAAACCAAAACATGAACTTTGGTGCGGACTTTCAGGTGTGAAAACCCCCATTGTCACAAACACCTGCCACAGACCTCGTGTTTCCTTCAGAACTATTAACACTCACTAATCCGCCGGTAGCCTGACGGAGTCTCCAGCAACATGTGAAAGGTTCCTGAAAGGTTTTGTTCATGATCTTTGAAAATATGTGTCTCTTTCCTGGCTAAAGTGATCGATCACATTGATCACTACCTGCTCCCTGGACGTTGTTCACTCTCAGCGTCTCCAGGATGTGTCGATACTGTTGTGTATTATCTGTTATGAATAGCTGACTTGACTCTGGGTTTGTTCCTGCTCATTTTAAATCATGCTGTATTAAAAAGCCAAACATGGATCCCACAGTTCTCTCTAATTTTAGACCCTTTCTAGAAAACTGTTCTCGTGTAGCTCCAGAACCTTTTAGATGATAACAGTGTTACTGAAGTATTTCAGTCTGGTTTTAAAGCACTTCACAGCTCTGATTCCGCAGTTCTTAATGATCTTTTATCAATAACCAACTCTGTGAATTTTGGTACTTTTAGCTCTAAGGCAGCATTTGATACTGTGGCATCCTCATCTCCTGGCTGGAGCAATGAGTTGTCAGTTTAAAGGAACTGCCCTTACATGGTTTAAATCCTATTTCTCAGTTAAACTGGGTGAGCTGCCCACAGCTGTGGGGTTCCCCAGGGTTCCATCCTGGGACCGCTTCTCTTTTCCCTTTACATGCTTCCTCTGGGTTCCATCTTTAAAAACAGGGCAACTCATTCCAATGTTACGCACCACCTCCCCCCTCGAGTCTCGAGTCCCCCTGACAGACATTAAAACCTGGGTGGCACGCCACATTTTCTAAAGCTAAATGAAGAGAAAACAGAAAGTGTGATCTTTGGAAGCCCTGACCTCCTCACCAACCTTAGTTGCGACCTTTGCCCCCTGCGTCCTACAGTAAATCATGTGGGGGTGGATTTTTGACAACACTTCCACTAAACAAACAGCTCAGGGTTCTTGCAAAGATCAAGCCGTTTCTTTCATTTGATGTTCTTGAGAAGGTTACACATGCCTTTATCGCTTCTCCGCTGGACTACTGCAATGGTCTCTCCTCTAGTGTCACCGGCCTTTGCTTCCTCGCCTACAGCTGCTTAAAAACGCTGCTGCCCGGGTCTTATCAGGCGCACGTAAGCGTGACCACGTCGCGGCCATTTGGCTTCAGAATTGATTTTGAGATCTTATTGTTTGTTTTTAAGTGGTTAAATGGGTCGGTGCCTCTTTACATCACTGATCTTTTGTCTTTGCACACTCCCTCGAGATGTTTCTGGTCGTCCCGAGGTCCAGAGCAAAGCCTAAGGGGGATCTACCGCTCCCCAGCAGGACCTCACCTACAGTGGACCCTGTCAAACTGGCTTTTAAAAATCCTAGGTTGGACATTATTAGTTCTGCTTGTGCGTTCGTGTGCATGCGTCTGATATATTTTATTTCTTTGAGTTTTTATATGATATCTTGTCCCGGCTGTTCACAGCTTGCTTCTTTTAATTTGTGCAGCTCTTCAGCGTCTGCTGTTTTTAAATGTGCTCATCAATAAAGTTGACTCACCAGTTTCTCTCTGAGCTTCAGAATCAGGTCGACGATTTCCACCTCAGACTTGTCTTTGGTCCAACCCAGCAGGTCCTGGAGGGACCAGAACAGCAGGGTTATCCAGGTGTTTACAGTAAACAGCTGTTACAGTCCAACATCTGTCTGGTAGCCTGACTCACAGCATCACAGATGACCTCCAGGTGAAGACTCTCCAGTTTCTGAGTCATCTCTTTGTGTCGATGACGAAACCATCCGTCAAAGTTCGGAGACCTGAAGAACTTCCTGTCAACAGATCAGAACCAGGAGGAACTCAAGAGGACGATCGACAATAAAAGTCCTTTAAAATGTTCTGAACGTAAAAACTAACTGAAGACACCTGAGTGACTCACCTGTACAGTCCCGTCCAATCACCTTTGAGCCCTGAGGTGAGCTGAGGCCCGGTGTGATCCAGAGTTGACATGAACTCGTCCTGACTGAAGGGTCGACTCTGAGGAGGAGTCTGAACACACAAACCGTATAAACCAGGTGTCATCCCCGCACTGCTGACATCACTATGACGTTATCACAGATGATCCACTTCCTGTTTACCTTCCACGGGGTCACCGATCTCTGCAGAGGCATCAGGCTCGCCATGTACCGCTCCTGAAAGACAAGACACAGGGTCAGATCTCCTGCTCTGTGATTGGACAACCTGGATGAGTCGTCATACTGTCATCACAGGAGAAAGTCAGGTTACGGTTTAAAGAACTACCTTCCCTCTTTATTTCCACCATTGTGACCTGTTTCCTGTCTCTTCTTCTGCTTCTCGGACAACTTCCTGTCGCACGTTTTAAGCTCAGATGCGACGCTTTCTGACGCGTGCTGTATGTAAGCGTTTGCATTCAGTGCTGCACGAACAGCGGGATGATTACCGGCTGTCTTCTGCTGATTGATTATTGATTAACCTGCCTTATATTATCGATTACCCGTTCAGTGAAAAACACTCCTCACACATTTACTACATCATCATCGTGTTGTGACATCACTGACGGCTGTACAGTCACATGGCTGTTAACCGTCCCACAATGCACCGCTTCACGTCACACGTGTATAATGAGTTCACGTTGAACTTCTGCAGTGCGATCACATGGAGGACAGGAAGTGACAGATGTCGGAGCGATCTGATTGGCTGTGTCCTCACCAGCGGGATGATGAAGCTCTGAGTGAGCTCCAACAGGTGTCTCTTCAGGATGGCGCTCTGAACCTCCGACGGTCTCCTCCTCTGAATCCCCTGGAGACACAAACACGTTTCTATGTTTCTGCGTTTGACGTAAAACCTCTAGAATCTCGTCACGCTGACGCTTGTTCACCTTCAGCAGTCTTTTAGTCAGAATCTTGTCTTTGTGCAGGAACGTCTTGTACGCCGTGTAGATACCTGCAGACAGGAAGTCAGGATTTAGCCCAATAAGACAGGATGTCATTCCAAATCCAACCGAGTTAGAAAGTCGCTCATGTGACCTGGTTTAGGGTCGAGCGTTTTCAGTTTGGATGGTTTCTTCACCTTCACCTGTTTAGGTAAATCCCCTGAAAGAGATCAGACAGGTTTACAGGTGAGTCGTTACGTAAGCGTCACTTCAGAAGCGCCTTGTCGTCTTGTTACCTGCCATCTTGATTTCTCCCAGTCGGACCACATGAGGCCAGTTCTGAAAGGTCTTGATGAAGAATGGATTGGTGACTCCCAGAACCACATTAGGCCTGAAGAGGACCAAAAGACAGACAGGTGAGACGGGGGGCTTCGGACAGACAGCTGACAGACACACAGGTGAGACGGGAGGCTTCGGACAGACACACAGGTGAGACGGAAGGCTTCGGACAGACAGCTGACAGACAGACAGGTGAGACGGGAGGCTTCGGACAGACACACAGGTGAGACGGGGGGCTTCGGACAGACAC
>CM022484.1:3711265-3725866 GCA_011952105.1 Coreoperca whiteheadi
CCGCCTGTATCCGGGATCTGGTCCTTTCGGTCACGACCCAAAGACCACAGGTGAGAGTAGGAACGTAGATCGCCTTGAAGTCCCCCAGCAGAACGACGGAGTCCATGGTCGGAGCATATTTCCAGCACCCCTCCCAGTGGGGTAAGACCTGGCCCCCAGGCGCTCGCATGCAAGCCCCAACCCCGGATCTGGCTCCAGGGTGGGGCCCCTGTTGCGCCATACTGGGAAACGTCCCGGACCTTGATTTTACATTCCTCATGAGGGGAATTTGAACTGCTCTTTGTTGTTTGCCTTGGGAGACCCTACCAGGGGCAGATAGCCCCAGACAACATAGCTCCTTGGATCATTCGGGCATGCAAACCCCTCCACCGCAATAAAGTGGCGGTTCACACAGCTCCGTTATATTTTTAAAAAATCAGACGTCTCGATGGCTGATATCTCCCAAACCCAAACTGATCACAGATTAATGTAGTCCATAATTCAGTCACAGGTGGAGGTGACACCTGGAGACAATCTGACTGTTCGACAGACTTAAGAAGTCTGGTCCAACAGAAATATTGTTCAGCTGTTTGTAAAAAACCCCACAATAACCAGAATTAGACGTAAATCATTTATTATACAAGAAGATATAGAGTGAGATTGCAGGTGAAAGGCTGTTTGTTGTTCAGTGCAGTTACAGTTACATAAGTAACCATCAGCTCATCACAGTCACATGACTTTAAACAGTTCATTAATAAACACTTTCACCAGGTGAAGTAAGGCAGGCGGGTGAAGTTTGGTGGAACTGATCAGCAGCTGATGATGTTGGCACAATAATCAAAATGTCAAAATGACCTGCTAACAGTCAGTCAGTCATTTCCTACCGCTTGTTCCCGTTGGGGCTCGCGGGTGCCTGGATCCTATCCCAGTGGCTTTGGGCCTCAGGCGGGGTACACCCTGGACAGGGGCCAACTCGTCGCAGGGCTGACACAGAGACAGACAACCGTTCACACTCACATTCATCCACTAGGGACAATTTAGAGTCAAACCATCAATTAACATGCATGTCTTTGGACAGTGGGAGGAGGCCGGAGAACCCGGAGAGAACCCACGGTAACACGGGGAGGACACCCGCAAAACACTGAATCTCTATTTAATACTGAACATTTCACTCTAGCATTAGCATGTTTCCAGCTAGCTAGCATGTTATAGGTTAGCTCAAAAGCTAATGCCATGTGCACAACTTAATGTGTTGCTGGATTTAACAGTCATTCTCCAATGGAGGTGACGCACAGAGTAGTAGGTTGTTGGAGATGCTTACTGTCATTAACATAACTTTGTTATATTCAGACAAAAGAAAACTATTTAAACTTTTTAAATTCTGGTTGATACTTGTGATGTTAATGATTATAATGAAACAGGCCTTTTTTAACACATTCCCTCCTTAATGGTCCTGAGAGCTTTGTGGCTCATGATCACATTAATACTCCACATGGTTGGAGTTTTTCACTGATCAAAAGAACAATGCGGTCCTGATAACTGTCTGCTGTTGGCTGATGAAGGCAGATATACGAGGCTTTCCTCGTACTCGAGACTGCATGAATGTTTGAATTTTAAAGAGATGAGCCGAGTTCACCGGCTGAGAGTCTAAAATGGAGGAAGCATCGTAGTTTATTAGCTAACATCCAGTGTTACTGAAGCTCCTCTGTTAGAGTATAAACTGTTACAGGCTCAGCAGGTCTGAAGTCAGTCCTTACAAAGGAGTTAGCTGAGTTATTGATGTGGCTGGCTAGCAACAGTATTTAACATTTAGCAAGAGTAGTTAGCCAACTAGCCCCCAATGTGGTCACTATGTCACCAAAATCCTGTTAGATTTATTTTGGGGTCGGACTCGGCACATTTGATTGGAGGAAGAAGAAGAGTAGGAGGAGGATCTCGGGTCTATTTCAGATCTGGGTTACTTATCTGAAAACTAATTTATGAATGTCTGGTTTGGGTTTCCCACGAGTCCACTTCAGATCTGGTCCCAAAACTCACAGAACAGCTGTTGGAAAGGTTTTTCATGGAATCACAAGTAACATTAAGTGGTTTTGATATCAATGTTTGCATTGATAAAGTCAGGCTTGTAGGTATTGTGACATCACTGCAGACCAGTTCAGGTCCAGCTGAGTCCCAGTCCTCGGGTCATCATGACCTCCTCCAGGTCCTGGTCTTCCTGTCGTTCCTGCAGTCTTTGTTCCTCCAGCAGAGACACCAGAGAGTCTCTTTGCTCCACCACCTCCAACATCTCCTCCAGGATCAGACGCTCCTCCACCAGCTCCCAGTCCTCCTTCAAGTGGTCTGCACACAACCAGGACGGACCAGGGTTAATATGTACTATATTTCACTGAATATTAAATATCTAGTGAAATATTCAAACCAAAGTCTTCATTTGTTTTTTGTCTGCATCATCCTGTCAGGAGGAAATATTATAGATCAGTGTGCAAAATACAGGTGGTCTTCATCAACACCTCGGACCTCCTCAAAACCTCATAATTCGATCCTAAAAGGTAAGCTCGTTATTTTATCTTCATGTATAGATGAATTCAGGTTGTAGGAGGAAGTAAACCTGTTTATAACACTGGTGTTTGTAAAGGATTTCACTTTTATCTGTGCAGCAGATCCTGTAGAAGCTGTTATATATTGAAATAAAGTCATTCAAATAAAAGTTAGAACCTAGAAAACTGAACTCAGAACGGTTGGACGTCTTTTCGGTTCTGTTATCAGCTGATCCATGAAATCTATGTTACTTTCATAAATCTCCGTTAAACGTTTACATTCTGAGCGGCATGCCGACAGAGGGCCGACGGTGAGCGCCCACCCAGCTGATCTCTGTTGCTATCGGACGTTTCCATGGTTCCGTTTTTGAGGATTTGAACCAGAAACAGTAACTAAGCGTGAGGTTACCGTCCACAGCCATCCGCTCTCTGAGCTCCTGCTGCAGTCGACTCTGTCGGTCCTCCAACTCCAACTCCCGAGCACTGAAACACAGCAGAGACTCTGAAAACCGGATCCAGCAGTCCTGAATCACCCTGATAAACCTGGACCTGCTGCTGGATTTAAAAGATCAGATACTCACAATATCATGAGTTCAGATTCATATCGAACCAGAGAGTTCTTCTGCTGGACCAACTGGAACCACTGCTGCATCAGAGCTGGATTGTCCAGTTTTCCCAGTCCTGCAGGGAGACAGACAGACACACCACTGCAGTATACTATAGTATAGTATGTCTAGTGGACGTCAGTATGTGTAGTAAAGTATGGAATAGTATAATTTAATATAGTTTAGTACAGTGGTACTACTACATGGTGCCAGTGTAGTATAAATATATAGTATAGTATGATTTATACACGGCCACTGAAAAGTCTGGATTGTGACTGCTGGAAGGTGTGGATTAACTTTTAGTAACCGGACAGAATAACCAGACACCTTTGACTCAGGTGTTTATTTTATGTGCCAGCAACATGAGCTACAGATCGTGGAGCTCAAGTTATCTGTGGAACCGCCACCAGCGACCGTAAAGATATTCTCAGTGAGAAAGAACTATTTTAATTTCAGAGGTTTCTGATATTTGTGTAAATGTAAACGTCCAAATCAGCTGACAGCGTGAGGAGGAAAGAGAACTCCGTTTGTTGGGGATGTTGATCCTGGAGGGTTCCTGTAGAACAGAGACCTGAAGCAGCTGTGAGCTGCTCTTACTCAGAGGAAGTTTAACAAACCAACCAGTTGGTCTTCATCACTGAAAAACCCAAAACATGTCTTTCTGTTTACGTCATCCATCACACTCCTGCAAAGTACAACATGTCAAACTACGGCTGCTACCTAAGCGTACTGCAGTAAACTACTGCTGCTACTTCAGCGTACTACAGTAAACTACTGCTGCTAGTTATTTCTTTTTATTTATATGGCACCAGTTCCTAACAGACGTTATCTCTTTGCACTTGTCCTATAGAGCAGGTCCAGACCACACTTTATATAAACTTTATTATAAGCGTTATAATAATAATTGTGTATTATTATTTTATTACATTAGCGAAATGTAAATGCCCATCATTCGGTCCATTCAATATGGTATTATTATACTACTGAACTAACCTCCCAGGTGAAGCTCGATGTCTTGGCCGTCGTTCTCGTCTCCCCAATAATCTGACAGAAATACAGGTGAGTTCAGTCAAATCATTCATTACTTTCATTTACTTTGTTAATTTACATGGTCAGAAACAAAAGGCTGATTGGTCACATGATACAGTCCACTGTACTGACCGCTCTGGTTTAGCAGTCAAAATGGAGAAAGACTGTTAATCTGCCCATCTGCATACCAGATTATCCAACATTGAAAGTTCATATTTTAATAAACTGTCAAATTACTGGTGACAAATCAGCTGTTAGTGTCTTTGTCTATGCGACCTGTTACTATCTCAACAGACCTGAGGTTAGTTTTACACGTCTGAGATAAACTAATCAATCAATACGTCATAAGTTACATTTTATAGTATTCATAACTTTCTTTACTTGTTTTTTAATGAAAGTTTTGAACTCTACCTGAAGGTTCGACACCAAAAGCTGTCCCTTACATATATCCAGTTTATTTTTTACAAAACAAAGTATACAGGAATTAATTCGCTATTTGACAGCTGTAATGCAGCCTTCTGCTTATATTTTGGAAGACATCAGCATACACCTGACAGGTAACACCAGGGAGATAATTGACTTCTAAATTAAAACAGCAGAAGACCCATTAAGGACCCCTGTGGGACCCCAACTTAATCTAGATGTTTTTATGTTGAGTTACACAGCTGCACATATTGTTTGTTCTCCTTTTGTGCCAGGGAAACAAAGAAATCTTCATTATACAAAAATAACTGTTTTACAGTCATTCAGCCCTTCATTACACGATCTTTGAATGAGCATAAATTCAATCACAAATTTATGAAACAACCTTAAATATAACATTCTTTCACATGAAAAAGATTATTTAAAAAAAAAAAAAAAAACTGCTTCAAAAGCCTTTTTAGCTTGCTATACAACAAATACAAATAACCAACACAAAATTTAGGCAGGGCAAAATTGAAGCGACACAACAGATTAACATCGGCAAATGTCATCCTGTTTGCTGATAGGCTGATAGCAGTCAACAAGCCAAATATCGTCCAATACCCATGTTTGGCCGATATATCGGTGAATCCCTGAGATATATATATATGTGTGTGTGTGTGTGTGTGTGTGTATTTGTACCTGCTTCTCCTCTCAGAGCTTTCTCCACCATCACGCCTCTCTCCTCCAGCTGTCTCTGTTTCTCCTCCACCTGCTGCAGCTGTCTCTGGATCATCTGAAACAATCAGTCAGGGAATAGAGTCTCACCTGTCTCACCTGTAGTTGAGTTAATTTGGTCCAAATCTTTTGTTCACGCTGACTTTTGACAAACAAATCACGACGAAGAAACATTGAGTCATACAGACTGACAGGTCTGATTGGACAGTTTTGTTGAGGACCCACGTGGGGAAATCAGATTGTGACTGACAGAAGGTCAGTCTGCACCTTAATGAACCTGATGAGTTTATTGATCTTCTCTGGAGCCACAAAGGAATAAGTGCTGATCAGAATGAAGCTCATGTACCGTAAACATACAAACATGCAGAAGCTGCAATATTACAGCAGGACAGTTACTGTGTGGTCACTACATTTCAGTTTACAATGAGGAACTGATAAAATACACAGTCGGACATAAACTTAGCACACCTCTGTTTTAAGAGTTCTCTTGAAACCGGACTGAGGCGCTCCTTTTCAGGTGGTCTCAGTTTGGTCTGCATCGAGTTTGACTGGCAGCGCTCACACCAGAACATTAAACGTGAAATTTTACATCTAGCTAGTTCAGGGTCACTTTGACTCTGCTGCCACCTGCTGGAGTGAAGGAGTAACTCTGCTCTTTATAAATTAGTTACACAGGCAAAACACTATTGAGTAAACAAAAGGGCTTTCAAATTACTTAATTCAGTATTGATGAGTTTAAGTCGGGAACTTCAGTCTAAAATCTTAACTCAAGGTCCAGTTTTTAAAGGATCTTTCAACCGGATCTCATAGTCTTCAAAACAACGTATCACAGAAAAGCAATGACACAATGACAAAACAATTTCCCAACATGAGAAAACCAGAAGGAAGACAACAAAAACAACAGAAAGATAATTTAATTCAAAATAACCCAGGGCCCTGGACTTGAACCTGGACCTCCTACATGTGTCTGTCCTCAGGTGGACCTGGTTTTTAACCCTGACAGTCTACGTTGTCTTCCCTCGGCTGGATCTGGTCTTTAACCCTGTCTCTGTCCTCAGGTAAACTCACCTGAGCTTTGTGGAGTCTCTTCAGCTGTTCCTCTTTGGCTTTTCTTCTCGCAGCTCTCTGAACTCGTCGGGTGATTTTAGCATCCAGGTCTTCAACTTCGTCCTCTCGTCCGCTCTGGAACATGGTCTCCTTCACGCTCAGACTAGACGGCTCCTTCGGCTGGACCAGGACCCCCACCACCTCTGTGGAACAAGAGGACCGTCCTTCACAGTCCTGGAGGGGGACTCTGTCCTTCAGAGATCGTCTCTGAAAAAACACAAAACAGTGTTGATACATTACAGCAAGTTTACCAGAGAGTCTGACAGGACTGTAGACCAGTTTCATGATAACATGCGTCTGTACCTTAATGGCGTACGCTCGTTTAAAAGCCAGAGCGTGAGGAACATACGCAGGCTGAGAGACATGAAGGACAAAAAAAGAGTGATTCGAACATCAGGTTTCAACAAACTCGGTACTAAAAGAGTCTAACTTTCTGTGGTTTTCAAGTCTTCAAGGACACGTCAAAGTCGAGTCTCCAGTCAGCTGTGATGAGTCCATGTCAAGTCTCATGTAAGTCAGGACGAGAAACATCAGTCGAGAAAAGGCCAAGTCAGTCAGACAAGTCTCACATCAATTAAGATAAGTCTCAGGTTAATCGAGAGAATTCCAAGGACATCTCAAGTCAGCCTATAGTCATCTTGTCTTGGCTGACAAGAGACAAGTCCAAGTCATACAAAAGTCAAAGTTTTGTTTTAAGTCAGTTCAGACAAACCCAATTTCAGTCAAGACAAGTAGAAGTCGAGTATAAAGTCAGTTGAGACCAGTCTTTAGTCAGTCTAGTTCCAATTCAGTGGAGAAGTTTTGAATCAGTAAATACAAGTCAAGTCTCAAGTTGGTTGAGACAAGTCCAAGTCAAATATTCTTGCAAAACAGTGGGAAGTCTTTCCTGTGTACTAAAGATATTTACTAACAACATCCCTTCAATGCAGAGATCAGATATTTAAATATTCTGGGTCAAAACACGTCAAGTGTCTCAGCAGTCAAGTCCAAGTCCTTCATTTTGTGATTTAAGTCTGATTCGAGTCCAAGTCTCCAGTCTGCAGCTCGGGGTCAACAGAAACATGCAGACAAAGACAATCATCAGTTTCTATTTGGGTAATGTAAAACACTCACAGACCTTAAACCACCATGACAACCTACAACACTAATTTTCTACAGAACACAGTTTCTTGAATCTAGCACAGCTGATACCTCCTGGTTCTCCTCCTCCTCTTTTATTGTGACTCTCTGAATTTGAGATGTGAGGTCCAGCAGCTCCAAACACAGCTACAAACATCAGAACAAGACCGTTAACCTGAGAAGCTCTACAGGGAGAGTCAGACTTTTAGTTTGAAATCCAGTTATTAGTTTGATCCCTTAGCACGCAAAGCCCAACTGGATCTTAAATGGACCTGGTGATACTGTCAAACATAAAACAGACTGGAACAGTGGGTGGGATTAGCTCGTTCAGTCCAGTTGGTTCAGATCATATCTTGAAGGCATAAATGTTTGTGGATCATCGTGACATGTGGAATCCCCCAGGGTTCGATTCTTGGGCCGTTATTATTCATTCTGTACATGTTCCCTCCAGGTCAAATCATACATTACAATAAGAGTGTTTATCACCCAATGACCCTGGTCCCTCAGACGCACTCTACTGATGCTTAAAGCAAGTACATAACTGGATTTAATTACATTTCCTTCAACCAAATAAAGACAAGACAGTAAATGTATTTGGCAACAATGAGGACCTTCTTGTTCAGCTTGATTACAGAACTATTAAAGACAAAAACCAGCGGATAACATCCACTCGAACTCCAATCATTAATTACCCTGATCGTTTACCTGCCATCTTAGATCAGGGTTTCAAACATTGGGCCTCTTTGAGAATAGTGCTCTTGGCCTTTAATTGGTTACTGATGTTAATGTCTCCAGTATAGAGAAGCGGATCTTGTGCCTTAAATAACGCTGAGGCTGTTCTGCTGCTGGAACAAACCAACAACAACAAGAACAACACAACTGGAATCTCACTGCAGCAGAACACTACACAGAGTGCATGCATCACCTGATCGTCACGGCGTTAAATGTAACACAAACCACCACAAGCTGTATGAAACCCTGTTGGAAACTGAGCTTGAATTCGACCCAGTGTCTCTCCTCCTCGGGCCTCCTGGTAAGCATCACTAATGTAATCATAGAAAATGGTTTACTGTCTTGCACATATATGGAAAGATACACGACTTCAGTCCTCGTGTCCGGCGGAGTCTGTGGTTCATGTGAGATAACGGAGTAGATTCCACTGGACCTCGTGGGATACAAACGTGGAGAGCTTTAGTGAGCTTGTCTCTGTGTATGAAACTCTGCTGGGTTTGAGTCTTACGTTGTTTCTGGGTTTCAGTGAACATCTCTGCAGCAGAGCCGACGAGTCCAGATCCGACTCTTCGGTCAGACTCTGACCTCCTCTCCCATCTGAAGACACAGGAAGTACAATTATTACCTCATCACTGTGACCTCACTCTGTCTGTATATGTTTCTTGATGACATTATCACCTGTGGCTCTCCTCTGATTGGCCGCAATCCCCTCCCACTTCTTCTCCTTCCTGTTTCCAGAGAACACCGACCTCCACAGGCCTCTGGCCCCGCCCCCTTCCACCTCCACCTGTCCAGGGGGCGGAGCCTCTCTGAGACCCTTCAGCTGGAGGAGGAGAGCCCCGCCCCCACCCTGCAGAGGGGAGAGGAGGAGGCGAGGGGGGAGGCTGTGGGCTCCTCTATGTCTCCTCCTCCTCTTCACCCCCTCTGACTCCACCACCTCTTTCTCTGCCCGCCCCTCCTCCTCTGGCTCCGCCCCTCTCTCCTGCAGCACGAGGGGCTTTTTTGGCGGCAGTTCAGGGCTAATATCATCAAACGAGCCCCGCCCCCCAGCAGGTTGCAGGGGGGCGTGTCTTTGAGCAGCTGTTTCCATGACGACGACAGGTGTGAGCTGTGTGGGGAGAACAGTGTGTCTGTCGTCGTCGGGGGCGGAGTCAGGAGTGGTGATGAAGGAGGCGGTGGAGGGCGGCGTCTCAGACGGAGGTGTGGAGGAGGGGAAGCAGGGCAGCGCGCTGGAGGTGGAGTCAGGCTCCACAGGTGTGTCACAGTGTGTGATGTCACTTCCTGCTGCTGAGAAGGGAGGGAGGGAAGAACCATGGAAAGAAAAAGTGAGGATTCATTTCAGGACAGAAGAAGAATCTCAAAGTGCTGATCGCTGAAATCTATATCACGGAATCAAACACAACTTCATGTGTAGACTTTTAGCATTTGTTTTGGTTTTAATCACAGTTTATTAATGAATGAACTGATTTAAAGCTGGAGTGCAGGACTTTTACATATAAAGGAAACAGTGAAGCTGAGGAAGCCTCTCACCGCCAGGTAAAGCTGTATTTCACAGTGTACAGAGATTTTACATCTGTGGCGACATTTCCACACTGGTAATGATGCGTTTTACACAACCAGCAATGATTGTTTTGGTTTTGATGTGATCTGGTTTGCCAGAGCCATGTAGAGAGCGCTGTGCTCCGCCACTGCTGTGAAACACTGTTTATTGTTCATCTATTTTATTATGACTGTGTAGTTTGTGTTCATATGCACTGAACAACTCTCTGTCTACATGGCTCTGGAGCAACGTAGTGACCGAGTCTAAGAAGAGTCCAAGAAAAGCGTCTGAGGCTCAGATAAAAATCAAACTCGGCGTTCAGATGAAGGATTACAAAAAAAGAAAGCGATCGACGGCGTCGACAAACACGGATAACCATTCCTGCAGCTTTAGCCTGAGAGACGGGACTGAGGGCAGAGCTGTTCCCTGCCTGAATAATGCATTATTGTCTGGGAACTGTGGAAATGTCCTTCTCTATGTTGTAGCTATTTCTAGTTTGTGTAATTACTCTCACTGCCAGAAGTGGGAGACAAACGTTCTGCACTCAGCTTTAAATTCCCACTTCTGTAATACAGGTTACATTCAGAGAACAGAGAAAGCAGATATCACAGTAAAAATCAAACTTTGTTACTTTGACCGTCAGGTTGGAAGAAAACAAACCAGAGCAGCTGATTATAATATTATTCATGTTGTTAAAATGATCACATGACCGCACGGAAAGCAGCTTCATGCTGTGCAGTTCATCTAAATGTCATGTTTTTATGAATGTAGTTTGGTTAGTTGGGATTCTACCTGTCTCCTCCTCTAACAGGAGCCACAGGCCCGAGTGTCGCTCCATCTCCGAGGGGCTGTACTCCCCCTCTACCAGCAGGGGGAGACACAACACAACATCACAACACAAATACGCAAGAAGCAGAGGATTCAAACTACAGACCGAAAACACACTGAGACTCACCGTCACTGGACTCCACCTCACTGCCTCCCTCTACGTCCTCCTTGTCCTCGTCTTCCTCGTCCTCCTCTTTGTCTTCCTCGTCATCCTCCTCTCTCAGGTGGAGCTGCATAGTTTCCCTCCATGAAGCTCTGGGCTCCTCTAAAGTCACTTGATGTCGACCTCTGCCCTCCTCTTCCTCCTCCTCGTCCCCCTCCATCTCTGACTCTGAACTGAAAGCACAAACAAACAAAGTGAGGAGGGAGGAGCTCACAGAGGTACGGAGGACCAACACTGCCAGCAAACTACATATTAAAAATACTCTTCGTGAGTCAAAATTATGAAACACTACCTCATCCTTCTCATAATTTTCCTAAAGTTATAAAAAGTCATCATTTTGATGAAGTATATTATGATTTTGAATTAAAAAGTCAATTTTGATTTAAAAATGTACATGTTTATAAAGTTCGGATTTTGACTTAGAAAGTCATATTTTACTAACAAATCATAATTGTGGTGTAAAAAGTTTTTATTTATAACTCTAATTTAATTGGCCACTGTCCAGGGTGTACCCCGCCTAAGGCCCAAAGCCACTGGGAGAGGCTCCAGTCACCCGCGACCCCCAACGGGAACAAGCGGTAGAAAATGACTGACTGACTCTAATTTAATTTCTAACTTAAAAACTTGATTTTAACTTTTTTTTTTTATCTCGTAACTTAACTTGAAAAGTCATATTTGTGACGGCTGTGGCTCGGTGGCAGAGCGGTCGTCCACCAATCGGAAGGTTGGCGGTTCGATCCCCCAACCATGTGTCGAAGTATCCTTGAGCAAGATACTGAACCCTGAACTGCTCCCGACGCTGCGCCTTCGGTGTGTGTGAATAGTTTTAATTTGTCCTGATGGGCAGTCAGCTCCTGCCATCGGTGTGTGAATGTGTGTGTCTGGGTAAATGTGATCTGTAGTGTGAAAGCGCTTTGAGTAGTCAGACGACTAGAAAGGAGCTGTACAGGTACAGTCCATTTACCATAATTGTGACTTGCCTCTATATTTTGTCATTATTTTTGAATATTCCTAATACGTCCTGTGTTTTTATCTTTTCCTGGCGTTAACGACTAACTCGGACCTGTGGTTGATTTTCTTGTCCAGGCTCAGGTTGAACCGGTTCAGGGTCTCCTCGGAGACCTCCTCGGGCGCCTCCAGCAACTCCATCTCCTCCTTCGTCGAGCTGCGGCGGTAGTTTTCCAGCTCGATCCTCTCTGGCGTCGCCACCATCACAGAAACAACTGCAAACACACCAACACAGCCGCACACACACACAGACACACGCAGAAACACACACACACTAAAGCCCACATTGATTCCAGTTTAAGGAGCGTGCTCAGTGTGAACAGGTATGAAACTGAAAGAATGACACAGGTGATGTGAACTCACCTGAAGAGCGACGATGGTCAGCAGAGATCAGAGAGTCTGTAGAGGAAAGTGATGGAGCTGAACCCAGAGACGCCTGTGAAGAAAACAAACACACCAAGTTCATTTATCTTTTCAAATATAAAGCTGGTTTTTAACACAGTTACAGTTATATCAAGTTTCAGTTTGCTATGTTAACCTTAAAAAAATACAGTTAAATAAATATCATCCCTCACTACCACCTGTTAGCACCTTGGTAACCACCCTGAACACCCTAGCAACCACAACACCATAGCAACAACCTCCTGGTAACCACCTGTTACTGAAAGGTAAATCATAGCAACCACCTTGTTGCCTTGGCAACAAGCACTTAGATGTTTTACAGTAATACCTGTTAAAAACCCAATACAAGTAAGACTACTGCACTCAAACGTACTCTTTACACGACAGAATGGGCCTCTGGGCCAGAGCGTTACTGCATTATTTTACTCTCCCAGTTCGTTGAGGTGGAGCTGATTTTAACCTTCACGCAGGCCCAATAATAGTCTGCAGCTTAAATCCGAATCCGTTACATAAATGTAGTGGAGAAAAAAGTTCAATATTTCCCTCTGAAACGTAGCAGAAGTACAAAGCAACATAAACTGGAAATACTCAAGTAAATGAAATAGATCTTGTGAATATTTAGTCAGGAGTAAAGCGTTCTTTTCTTACGGTTGCCGTTGGCGGTGCCGCCGCTCGGTCGGTCGCTCTCTGTTTCAGGCGAGAGTGGAAGTGATGAAGGCAGTAAAAGCGTGCTGAGACACAACAGACAACAGCAGGTTACAGCAGATGTGTGAACACAGGCTGAACGGCATGTTGGTTTTATACTAACATTCAAGCCAACTCCCGCCTCACACTTCAAACTCTGGTCATGTGACCGCTCGGCTCTGATTGGCTGCGGAGAGTTTTAATGAAACAAACAGGATTTCTTGTTTTTCCTGAAGCTCAAACAAACAATACGAGCTTTATGGGATAAAAATACAGCGACGCACCGACACACACACAGATCAACAACGACAGAGACGTGGAGGCGACGCTCGAGGCTCTAACTGTTAATGTTGGTCACTGTGACTCAGGTCACATGACCGCATCATGTGGTCAATCAGGGATCAGTGATGACAGATTATGTGACAGGTGGTCACATCAACATCGCTGGCAGCTGATCGAGGACCAGCACCAGAGAACAGACTACACCTGATTCTCTCTTTCTATTGGTCAGTTCTTTATTGTCCCACAAGAGCCCAATAAATAATAAAATACTGATAGTCCCCTGAAGGGGCCCGGCCCACATGAACTGACAGCATGTACAGGAAACATGATCCGTAATCTACATTCAAAAGGTTCACTGGGGAAACTGATTAATAACTTTGTTTATATTTCTTCTGAACATTTTACATTACATTACATTTAGCACTTTACATTAGAGACTTAAAAGAACAGGCTCTCAGTGTGTAAAGGGTTAGGGTTGTACAAAGGGTAGACAAACAGGAATCAAAGAGGCCGTTTATGTCTTATTAGAAAGCAGTCAGAACAAACTAAACTGCCTGATGTTAAAGGTTTGACTGGTTTACTGTGTCTGCAGCAGCACATGGTCTCGGCCGGGTATATATGGAATACTGCAGTAATCTGAGGCTTAAAGTTCTGATATCTCATTTAAGTCGGCCGTGTGCGTAGACAACGTATGAGCAGAGCCGGTTTCTAACAGACAGCAGTCATGAGTTCACGGATCCTCAGGCTGCTGAACGGCTGACAGACAAACGGAGATCATCGGAGAATCAATGAATGTAAAGAATGTAAACTGACAGCTCAGAGGTCACATGGTAGAAAAAGATATTGGTGTGTAAATCTATGAGTTGGATCACAGTAAAACCTCCAGAATAAAAGAGGAAACTATATATTGAATTATATGTCATCTATCTACATATATACATACACACAGAGAGAGAGAGAGAGAGAGCGAGAGCGCGAAATAACTGCAGAAGAACGAAATACATTCGTTGTGTTTACTGCTTCATGTTTTTGCATCTTCAGAGCTTCTACTTTGTTTGTTCAGGATATCTTTCTAGCAGATTAGACTGTTTAGGTTTGCTGCAAACACCTGCAACTATCTTTGTCTCTCACAGCTGATTCTTCAGTAGAAAATAATTCCAGTAAAAACTGAGCTAAATGCTTCGCAGCTGTTTCTCCTCCACTGTGTCGAGGTGGAGACAGAAATATCTGACTGCAGTGATCCTGTAGATGGATGAAGATGATGATGATGATGTAGGAACTCTCACCTCTGTGCGGGTCGAAGGCGTATGAAGCCAGTCGGAGTGTGTTGCTGCAGTGGAAACACTGGAAACAGCTGCGATGAAAGAACAAACCTTCCGCACTCAAACGCTCCATCAGATAAACCTTCTTCTGACAGAAGAAACAGACGTCACTGCATCCTGAGGA
>CM022484.1:3738931-3752893 GCA_011952105.1 Coreoperca whiteheadi
TGTCTCTCACCTTCAGCGGACTGTGTCTCTCCACCTGTCTCACCACCTCCAGCAGACTGCCTGTCTCACCTCCAGCAGACTGCCTGTCTCTCCACCTGTCTCACCTCCAGCAGACTGTGTCTCTCACCTCCAGCAGACTGTGTCTCTCACCTCCAGCAGACTGTGTCTCTCCACCTGTCTCACCACCTCCAGCAGACTGCCTGTCTCACCTCCAGCAGACTGCCTGTCTCTCCACCTGTCTCACCTCCAGCAGACTGTCCCCCACTAGTGTGACCAGCAGCTGGTGTCCATGTCGTTGGCGAACCATGGCGGCGTTCTCGGATGCGTACATGCAGGTGAAGTCGAACATGGCGACTTCTGGCTGACCGTAGTGATTCATGGCAAAGTCCAAAGACGGCAGCTGGTGATTGGTGGAGAAGTCGGCGGCCTCGCGGGCGTACGCCTGCAATGCATTCTGGTCCACGTTCCCCCGAGAGAGAAGCTGCGCAGTGTCTGCAAAGTCCTGATGGAGGAAGAACAGATATGACTCTATTATCTCGTCTCGGTTCTGTTGGGTGCTGTTGGGTATCCAGGTGTGTGCTTTTACCTGTACAATGACCCCTTTCTCCAACAGACTCTGTTTCTTTGCCGTCATCACAAAGTAGTGAGTGTCATCTTTGTAGTACACAATGTTCTCCAGATCAATCCCTGAAAGATTCATATATAAGAACATGATGAGGTCAAATGTTCCACTTTATGAAGACTAACAGTCTCATAATGACTTGTTAAATGTCTGCTCCTCAGCACATTAAACCAGAGAGGATAAGATCATATTTCATACCAGTTTCCTGTCGTAGTTCCTGGAAGAACCTCTGGTTGAAGATGAAAGCCACCCCGCTGATCTCCTCCACTTTGGCCTCAGCTGTGGTGTTTCTGTTTTTAAAGTTTGCTGTGATGGCGATGGCCAACTTCCCTCTGAACTCTTTACGCCTGAAACCTGTTCAAACAGTTAAAGGGAGATTATTGGGGCCGCTGTCGGGGAATAAAAAAAACTTACAAGTAACCAATATTACAAGAATAAAGTTTGAATTTTACAAGAAAAGTTTTAATATTACCACAAAACATGTTAATAATAAAAATATATCAGTGGAGAATACTCGAAAGGCTCACTTTGTTACCTAAATTAAAGGGCTGGACTTTATGCTGAATGCATGATAGTATGCCTCTGTTATCTAAGAGATTTAGCATGTGCTCATGCCCAAATGCTAATGAACACAAATTAGCAGCTGTACTTTGTCACCTGTACTAACGCTTTTTAAAGAGGGCTCAGAATTTACCTTTGATCAGTGTGAGCTGGACTTTGCCAGACTCAGTTAAACATAAGCTCAACTGTACTTGAGCTGTTCCTGACTTCAGGAGGACTCCAGACTGTCGGTGTACCTGGAAGTGTGTTCCTGCGTCCGTCTGCTCCGATGATGACATCAAACTCCAGCTGATTGAGAGGATGAGACTTTGGACTCACCTCCATCCTCCAGCCCACCTCTGCACAGGTAGACAGGTACACAGACACATCGTTAATAAGCTTCTACTGACACTTCAACTACTTTCACCAGTTATAAATCAACTTGATTCTTGCACTTCAACTGACTTCAAAAGACTACAGGAGATTGTAACTGCTGTCAGTGCTTTCATACCAACTGACACTTAAGCTGCTTTCAATGCACACTCTTCAGTGCTTCCACTTCAGCTGAAATTTCCACTTATAAACTAACACTTCATTTGCCTTTATCACTTACTCTTCAACTGACAATTTTACTGAGATTTCAGCTCCTTTCAGACAGCGAGTGGTTGCTGCCGTTGTTCTCATTGTTTTCAAGGTACATGCAGCGGCTCACCGTGTGACCATGGGAACCACGGAAACGGAAACGATACAGGAGCTGATTTTATTGATCTTAGTTCACTGAACGATTCTCCAGCAGAGAACAGATCAATGAAGAGAAACATCAGCTTCACAGTCTAATTATTTGGTCTGAGATAACAAACAATTTTTATGATTCTACTTAATTAATTGTGTCATATTTTTAGCTATTTCTTCTATTTTAAGCTACGAGCCGCTCTGTTTAGCTGCGTGATGAGAACATAGGCGACGGCAGCAGTCTGTGGTGTTCAGGCTGGAAGGATCGGAGGTAGTTGGGAGCGGAGTTGCTTCCTGTCGCCGATTTAAAATACAGAACACCACTGTTGCCGGGAAACAACCACATGCTGTCTGAAAGCAAACTCCTTTCTATGCTTATGCTTCGACTGACACTTCAAAACCTTTCAGGTCTCAGATCTCAACAATAAAAACAACCTCTTCAGATCCTCTAACTCCCCCAACTTCCACTGTTCCTACACAACTTACTTCAACTGCTTTCAGTGCTTACATTTCACACTGACTCTTCAAATGACATCTTTCAGTTTATACACTTGAAGTGGCAATAACGTCTTTCAGCAATTTCACTTCAACTTAAACTTCACTGAGTGGTTACACTTAAATTGACACTTCAAGTACTTTCAGCACTTATTTGACACTATAACTGGCATCATCTTTCAGTTTATACATTTGAACTTTTTTCAGTGCTTCAAATTTAACTGAAACTTCAACTCCTTTCAGCACTTACATTTAATTTCTGTATTTGTATTTCGACTGCAACTGCTTTAAGGACACCTCCCACTGCAATTTCCTTGTGTAGCCTTTTCTCGTTTACATTGTTTTAAAAAGCTCCGCAGACTCGACATGTTCGGACCACTGACTGTATATAAAGGTGGACGACATGTCAGCTCCCCAAAAGTAAAGCCAAAACATCTGGACAGCCCCCTGGTGGCTGGCTGCAGTGTATATAATAAGCCCCGCCCCCTCCATGTTAGCGGATGGGACATGAGCCAAACTAAAAACTCAAAGTACACGTCAAATACATTTCTCCCAAAGATGGTTTCTGTCAGTTCAGGTCATTCTTATCACGCTGATGTTTGTTCAAGTGTTTGTTTTGAATTAGTTATTTGATGCTTTACAAAAGGGGTGTCACGTCATGATTGACAGCTGACCGGGTGTGTGGGCGGGACCTCGAGATCGCAGCCCGTTCACTACTGCGCAGACTCTGGTCCAAATGACATCACCAGCCCAAGATGGCAGCACCTGTAACCGGGGTATTTTGGCTTCTTTTTCGTACAGGGGGATGAAGTGGAGACGCATCCATCTTTATATACAAGCTATGGTTCAGACATTTAAACTGTTTTCAGCTGTAAGCAAACTTCAGTCTCCTTCAGAAAATGTTAGCATTTTCCAGTTGAAATGGTTTCTATTGTCTCAAAAGCTCCAAAGTCTCACCATGTTTACATTTACAGACATTTAAACTGTTTCAAATGTTTCAGTAAAGAATACACTTCAATTTCCTTCAGAAAAGTCTCCTCTTGTAGTTGTAATAATGAATCACAGAATCCAGCCTGTTCTTCAAAAGAACCGCGGGGCTCACTGTGTCGGTGCTGATCTTCCGGTGGTTCCACCAGGTTTTTAAACTCCACGTTGACATGGACTTCGACCCCCAGCAGTAAGGCGACCTTTAGCAGGACCAGCTGCAGCTGACGGATACCTGTGGAGAGGAAACAGGTGGTGCTGACCGGAGGACCCAGCTGTTTTGGTCAGACAAGTGAACGGATCACAGACTCACTGATGTGGTCGATGGAGCCAGCGCAGAACTTTCCATAGAACTTTTTGGCCCCGAGGCCCCGCAGGTCGTGGATGGTGAAGGGCCACAGGTGGAGCACGTTGTTCCTGGAAAAGGAGTCTCGCTTCTCCAGCAGCACCACCCGAGCTCCCATGAAGCTCAACTCCACCGCCGTCCTCAGACCGCAGGGCCCCGCCCCGATAATCACACACTGACCAATCAGAGACATTCAGAAGTTAATGTTGTCATTTTCATTATATCGCTGGTTTTTATTGTCAGAATCTTATATTTTACGTCACACAGTTTCCTCAGAGGGCCATTCCACTAATTTAACAGCAGTAGTTACAACCCGTTCTCAGTCCCAGGTCATCAGATACTGACGTTTTAAGTGAAGAGAAGACGAGCCTTTATTTGTCCCGCAGTGGGGAAAGTGCATAATTGTTTTGTCACGCCCCTTGGCGTCTCAGCCTCTACGCGACACACCGAGCTTTCAATCAACTCCAATGTAAAAGCATCCACGCAATATTAGCCGCTCAGAGGAAGTGCTCCGGCTGTCCATGCCCTCTAATATTAACCGGACCGCGGCGCTACGAGACGCTGTGAGAATCAGGTATGCACAGCCAGGTATCTGATGACCTGGGAATGAGAACGGGTTGGTAATTCACTGGTCACAGTTAATCCTCCTCAGCCTGTAAAAAGGGTTTAACGTCAGTGAAAGGGTAACTTAGCAGCAGGCTAAAAAGCGGTGTTTCACTGCACTCCCCGTCTGAATGTTTCCACTCTTTTACACCTGTAACCACACCCAAAAGTGACATCACAGTGCACAACACACCCTGGAGTACACAATGACATCACTGCAGTATATATGGTACTAGATTTTAGATAAAGAACATACAGTGGTGTTGTTGCAAACTCGGGCCCTCTGGTACTCCTGCTGACCGGCCCTTCGGTCCAGCTTGGCCCACAGAGCGTTGGCCCTCCAGTAGTTGAGGCGGTGTTTGATTGGTCGGTACAGCGGCCTCTCGGCGGCGCTCTGGTCCAGCTGCAGATGTTCACACAGCTGTCTGAAGGACCACAGCACCGCCCTGCAGGTCGACGCCGACACAAACTCATCAAACAACTCCTGAGCTCGGCATTCTGGGTACGACTCATCCCCCATGGCGACCCCGGAGGCTGCAGGGCACCATGGGACAGGAGTCACCTGCTGATGATGTCACTGACAGACTCCAGGTCGCCTTCTGATGTCAGAGAAGATTCACCCTGAAACACAAATGTTGGACACGTTTAGACATAAAATGAAGTAATGTCTAAAATTATCTAAAAGCGTTGAAGTTTTGAGCCCTTTTTGTGCTCAGTGCACTTTGCAAAGAGGCGGCAGAGGAAAGTATCTTTGTACATTTACTCCCGTGCTGTACTTTTATTCAGTACTGGTGTTCGGATTGGTCAGCCTGTAGAGTTTTATGTTATTTTCATCTATGGTTTTATTTTAAGGGTATTTATGTCTTGTGTTCTGTAGTCCGCGTTGGTTCATCAGGTGATTTTCATGTTTTCATGGATCAATAACCTGTACCATGAACCTACTTTTTACTGCACTACATTTACAGATTAAAAACACATGATACACTTTTATAGATTAAAATAACGTATTTGTGTTGACAACATTTAAATGCTGCTTTCACATTTGTGCATCAGTATTCCAATAATGTGAATAATAATGTAACTCTCTGGTTGGGTCTCTAACAGGGTGACAGTGAGTGAAGCTGCTGGATGAAGTCCAGAGATCCTGCTGAGAGGACAGTAAAGACTTCCACATGGGGACCGACTGGCTGCTCATACTGGCAATTAACACAGGTCCGTTCTGTCCACAGTGGCGCAAAGGAAACCTATTTTCTCAAGTATTGTATTTATTAATTGAATAATTCCATTTTATGATACTTTATACTTCTACTCTACTACATTTCAGAGGGAAATAATGTACTTTTTACTGCAGCCATTCATTTCACAGCTGGAGTTATTAGTTAGTTTGAGTTTACATACGAAACATATGATCAACTGATAAAATATGATTCTCATTAATAGTAGTAGTATTTACTTTTTAAACTATAAGTACATTTTGATGATAATACGTCTAGTATCATACTGAAGTAAAACTCTGAACGCATGAACATTTACTGTTACATGGGCGTGTTGTGATCAGAAATAAAAGCTTGGACATCGACAATTCCAACGCCATCTGCCAATGAAAACTATGAGATACCGTCGAAAGCTCTGGAAACAAATGCGTAAGTCAACCTTGAGTTGAGACTTATTGGTCAAAATAGAAAATCCTGTAAAAAACCATAATGAAATTATTGCACCACATCTCCGTGTCATAATGATGTCACTGTGACGGTGTCCAGGTCACATGACCGACATGTTTCTCTGAGTGACGGGGTGTGTGTGTGTGTGTGTGTGTGTGTGTGTGTGTGTGTGTGTGCGGAGAGTTAACACAGTCAGTGTGAATAGAAACAAAGAGCTTCATTCACAACAGATCCATCTGTACCAAGCACCAACACACACACAACCCGGTACTTCTATACTTGTGAGGACTCTCATTGACATAATGCATTCTCCTTCCCCTAACCCTAACCCTCAGAACTAAGTGCCTTAACCTCAACCTAATTATAACCCTAACGCCAAGTCTTAACCCTCAAACAGCCCTTTGAAGGTCTGTTGAAAAGTGTCAAAATGTCCTCACTTTCCAAACATGTCCTCACTCCCAAGGTCTACAAAGCAAATTGGTCCTCACAAAGATGGCTGTACAAGTGAACACACACACATAAGGCAAGAAAGCAAGAAAACATCCTAGACAGAACTTTATAATTTGAATTGAATTAATTTGGTGCTAATAGTTTACAAATGTACTAATAAGTCATTTGGTAATAGACAATCGGTTCACGGAGCTAATTAACAGCTGATGAGTCTTTGCGTCAGTTCACATCCTGAAAACACATTCTGTCTGATGTCAAACTGTCCAACTCAACCACTGCAACCACAACAAATCTGAGCACATTAAAGAATAAACATTAAAAAAAACAACATTAAATACAATATAAATGCAAATATGAGGGCGCACATTTTTACTGTGAATACGAATATTTACTTGTTCTTTATACACATTTAAAAATGAGACCAAACTGCATAGGATCCGTCATTAATGCTCAACGTTCCCAAAATGAGCCATTTTTGACTCTGAAGGTGGAGAACAAACCTGGAAGCAGCAATAAAGTCTGTGGTACAGGTAGAAGAGACACCTGTGTGCTATTAAACACACCTGCAACTGCTCTGCGTTAAACCTTCTGTCAGGAGGCTAATCTACTCTTCTACAAAACACTTTGAATGTACAACTGAAGCTTCATGTTTTTCACGGAGTTTAACAATCCTGAACAGCTGCTGTCGCGCACAAACACACACACACAGTTATAATGTTCAGATGAAGAAGTGTTAATCAAGCAGTGTGTACTCACGTCTCTCAGAGCTGCTCTCCATCTTCAGCTGCTGCCAGTGAACGTCTAAATCCACTTTAATCACACACACACACACACACACACAGAGTGTCTGAGGTCAGGGGGCGGGGTCAGTGGAGGGCAGGCTCCTCCCCCTGAAGACAGACAGTAATCTTTAATCTGAGTGTCTGAGCTAACCAGATTAACGAGAGGTGTTCAGTGGCCAGAGATCATCTTCATCATCATCAACTTCCTTTACAGACACAGCAGCGCCACCATTAGGCTGTCAGACTCATTACGCAGCCAGAAACGTCCTGATGGTGGCGCCAGAGCAAACGTCAGGTTACCTAAGGAAAATGTTTGATTCCCTGTCAGGGTAGGGTCACGGCTCTCGGATGAGAGCGTGTTGGTCCACTAGCTGACGTATCTGAACAACTGGAAGATGGATTGTTCTCAAATTTGGTTCAGACATTCATTTTCGCGAGAGGATGAATCCTACTGACTTTACTGACGGTTCCTCTAGCCCCATCATCAGGTCAACATTGTAAAGTGTCCAATATTTTGGCTCATGACCAAATACCTGCAGAAGTAATGTACTTTACTGCTAATTAGCTACGGTTTTTTCTAGGATGAAATATTTGACCTGATTATGTGGGAAACTTTATTTATGATATTCTAATCGCATTTCTGTTTATTTCTGAGTTTTGTGAACGTTTGTTTTCTGTCTGAAGTTTGTAACTCTCTTGTTGCTGTTGAAAAGAGACTTTTAATCCCTATGAGGCTTTCCTGGTTAAATTATAGTTAAGTAAAAATAAAATAGATTATCTTTATAATTAAAGACATAAGATCTCCAAACATTTTTTAAACTTAGCATACTTTAATGACAGAATTCATAATTTTTTTTTATTTAAAATACAGTTTTCATGAAAAATGTGTACATTTTCTGCAGTACAATAAATGTCCAGCTTACTTAGACATAAATGAAACAAAAACATAAAATCTTTAAATAAAAATGTCTATAAGCAGAAGGATCAACTCCAGCACCTTCTGTCCTGATTGTTGTTCGATGTGGTTACTGGAACAGTGATAGGAACTAAGACTATAACTTATTCTATATTTAATGGCAAAATGTAATTATAATGGTTATAACTGGTTATGTGACTCCAAAAGTTTGTGATCAACCCTCTTCCCCTTCATTTAATGCAAACTGAAACTAGAAGGTGCACTAAGTAAATGTTTTAACTGTACAAAGCTTCTTTCATAAAATGTAATTACTAAAGCTGTAACAGCAACGTTCTCTGGACCCAATTAACCAGCTTTCTTTTAAAAATGTATGAATTAATTCACTTCATGAAGGACCAGGACATATTTAATATCTTTACATTACAGATGTAACAATGACAAAAGGACAAACAGTAACAGACAGTTTGTTTGAAGAAGTCATCAGGAGCTTTGCTGAAAAAAGAGGAATCAATAAAGTTAAAATAAAGTAAAGCTTGTACAAAGTGTAAACATTGATGTGTTTCTCACCAGCAAAGCTCGTCCTTTAGTTTCTATAGGCAGCAGAAAGTTTCCTAGAGCGCAGATCAGACAGGCCGCAGCGAATGGACTGAGAGCCTGAATCACCGACTGGGACATCAACACCTGAAGTGCACACAGAGTCCTGTCAAACACGGACAGCAGAAACACCTGAAATCGTACTCGAGTGGTTCCTGGTCAGGAGACTGAACCCACCTGAGCAATGAACGGAGCGATCATTCCTCCAATACGACTGAACGACGTACAGAAGCCCATCCCCAGAGACCGAGCCGCAGTGGGATATACCTGAGAGACAAAAACCACCTGTTACCTGAGATCTGGATCAACAGAAACCTCCACTAAAACCACAGTCTGGACGTACCTCAGCAGTGTAAATATAAACTACATTAAAGTTCATGGAGACCAGTGACCGGAGCAGGAACAGCAACACCGTGAACCCAAACCTGGAGAGAAAAACAGGAACAGAAGGTCTTCATAAACCTGCACAGAGTCAACCTGAGGGACCTCATAAACCTGCACACAGTCAGAGTGTAATGGAAGACAAAGTCTCTGGTGTTCTTACATGGTGGTGCAGATGTTGAGCAACATGAACAAAATGGCCGCCAACAGCTGCAGCACCGTCAGACTGATCTTCCTCCCCCACACGTTCAGCATACAGATGTTTAGAGGCACCACTGGGAGACAGAGGAGGACAGGATCAGATCTGAGCCACACCAGGAAACTAAACAGTTGGATGAAATAAGTAACGACAACGTGTCTTCTTACCACCAGCGGGGTAAAACAGTAAAGCTTGTCCTGACGGTGGCAGCATGTTGTTACCTAAAGCTAAAGGGTTAATCCTCGGTACGGTGGCCTGTGTGGGACAGCTCAGACGCTCCCTGTCACTTGTGCTTTGTTAATGTTAGCAGTGTTAATATGCTCACAGAAAGCAGTGAAAGCAATTTAATGTGCCGACATTTGGCTAGCATGCTAACATGTAGCTATCATACCAACATGCACTTTTTTTTATGTAATTGTAATTTTTTATTGCTCTATATAGCGGATACGGTTACACACTCAATTGTCAATTGAACTGAGAACTGATGATGGATTGAATCAATCGGCAATGCCTATCTAGCTGCCAATGCTCACTGATTTTTTTAATTTTGTTTGGGGCCAGAAAGACACTGCCAGTTCTACGGTGTGTGACCATGTACACACTTTCTCTTGTCTTTGCTCAGCACAGCTCCTGGTCTCAGTCCCGGACTTACGTGCAACCTCTCCCAGGCAGCTGATGAGCAGCGTCTGGTAGTCGTTGAATGCGAAGGGGATGCAGTAACACAGTCCCTCCTCATGGCGGTGTTTGACCTGATGCTCTTGATCTGCGTTCGTCACACACAACAAGTTCTTCTCCAACAGCTCCGAGCTGCTCAGCACCGAGCCATAGTACGCGAAGGACGCCACGAACCTGACACAGAGAGATGCCACAGTCAGAAACAAATGCGACTAATTTCTGTACTTTAAAATCAAGGAGATATTTAGTCTTGTTTCCATCGGTTGAGAAGTATCAAAGTCAAACTATTTCTGTCTGTCATTGCCCTGGAGAAAGCTCCTCATGCCTGCACGTCATCTGATCTTGATAACTGTAACTTCTATATTCAGGACTCTGTGGTGGAATTTGGGTTTAAGCTGCCATTCATGAACCATAACTTGCCAGTTGTCGTCTGCACAGGGACCTTTGTAGATTATTGTTCCACATTTCGTCTCTCCACTGTTATTGTCTAATGAAGTACTAAGTAATCAGCAATGTAGAAGTGAGACGTTACCATGAATACCAGAGCAGTAAAGACGTCCTCCTGAATGACGAACTGAGCAGAATCCTCCAACTGCCTCTCTCTTGCTGAAACACAGACAATAACATTATAACCTTACCTACATTATACTGAATCTATCAAGTAACAGGTAAACACGAAGGAAGTGTTGAGTTTAAAGAAGGGGCAGATTTGGCCTGGTTTTCTTTTAACTTAAGGTTAAAACTGAATAAAAGCCCCACAAACTACGTTAAGGATTTACAGTGTGCCGTTTAACAGGCTGAATATGAAGAGTACAGGTTGAGCTTGTTTTTCATGATTCCTGAAGTCATTAGTCAACTTATTGTGAACTCAGAAGATCCTTCATTCACACTTCCGTCCGAGTTAAAATGTTAGTGTGTCTGCAGATATTTAACCTCAGAGTGAACGTACCACAGCTGGCTCCACCAGTCGTCCTGGAGGAAGAGAAGCTCGGTTCATTTTAGCGATCTTTTGCAGAGTTTCAACAGCAGCCTGAATATTTCCTGCTGACACGTTGTAACGAGCCGACTCGGGAATAAACTGAAGGATTAAAAGACACAGAGAGGCACAGAGTCATTACAGCGACTATTTATTCTGTCATAAGAAATTTCAGCACTTTTAAAAACAACTGATCCCTTAGCTTCAACTCAGCACTTAAACCTCCACTTCAACTTCACTCAGCTACTACACCTAAAACCAGACAACGTAATAAAGCCCTTCTATTTCAACTGCCACTTCATCTTTCAGTTGTATTGTTTGAACTGCCACTTCAACATCTTTCAGTGCTTCAACTGCAGGTAATATCTTAATATCTTTTGATATCTACATCGTCAGCTGTTACCGCCACATCAAGACATTTCAAAACTCAATAAATTCAGATATTTAAACTGTTTTAAACTGCAATCGGACTTCAATTTCCTTCAGAAATCTAGCTTATTTAGTTGTTTCATGTGAAGAATGATGTTGCATTTCTCTGCTGTTGAACTGTGACTAGAAGTGAAACCCGATGAAAATGCAATAAAACATTTAGATTAGGAGGTGTCCTTACTAATCTACATACTTTACTATATACAAACAGGTGAGGAAGACGTCTCACCTTGAAGAGGAAGATGAGGAAGACACTGGGGGCGACGGAGATCCGGATCATCCACCTCCAGCCCAGAGAGGGAACCACCACCATCCCCAGTACAATGATCAGCATGGAGCCCATCATCCAGAAGATCTGACACACAGAGACAGAGAGCATGCTGGGAGATCTCAACTGATGTCATCACATGTCAGACAGGGACTCAGGTGAGAGAACACCTGTGTGACCCTCAAACTTCATCATTAACACATCGTTACGGAACAAAGATCCTCGCTGGAAGACAGATGGAACACAAACAGAAAAACATCCATCTCTAATTTATTAAAATCCTTATTTCATTACTAAAAACATGGAGATCGGAATCTGAACCCAGAGACTAGCCAGGCTAGACAACACGTGACAGGTGCTTTTACTCTTGGTCCATTACTGTTTACATTAAACATTATTATTACTTCTTGTACCAATAAAATCCTGATCTGAACTGTGATACAAAGATGAAAACCAACCCGAAAACTCAGTGAAGTTATTTAATCCATCTTAAGTTCTCTTGAAGCTACCTGTGATTTCTACCGACGAAAACTTGTTCACACGTTATTATTATCATTATTAAGACTGCTCAGCACTCTGGGCTTCAGTACCACGCTCTGTGATTGGATATTGGACTTCCTGGCAAACAGACCCCAGACAGTTTGGATTGGTGGTCACACCTCCTCCACTGTAGCGCTCAGAACCGGAGCCCCCCAGGGCTGTGTGCTCAGCCCCCTCCTGTTCATGCTGGACACTGCAGCCCCTGACATGGAGACAACGCTGTTGGGAAGTTTGCCGACGACACCACCATCATCGGCCGGATTACAAACAACAAAGAGACTTCATATCACGAGGAAATCAACAGTCTTGCAGAGCGGTGCACAAAGAACAAACAACTGCTCAACGTCAGCAAAACCACGGAGCTGAGTGTTGGTTTCAGGAAAAAGGAGGCAAAGACACATCCCTGTCACATCAGTGGAGCTGAGGTGGAGCAGCTGAACAAATTTGGGCCTCTCACATCTCCACCCTGGTCAGGAAAGCTCAGAAACAGCTGGATTTCTGAAGGAAACTCAAGAAGGCAAAATTCCTGTGCCAAGTTCTTGTTAACTTTTACAGTGGAGCGATAGAAAGCATCCTGACTGGAAACATCACAAACTGACATGACGTGCACGGCCAAGGACCGGAGGGCTCTGCAGCGGGTGATCAAACCCACACAGAAGATCATTGGTACCAACCTACCAAGCAGCAGTGACATCGGAGAGGAGCCTGCAGAGCGCAGAGCATACTAAAGGACATAAACTACAGGACGAAGAGACTTTACGTAGAGTCAGTAAAGTGATGAAGTAAAGGGACTCACAGTAGCCAGAGGCAGCAGGAACGCTCGATACTTTGCCGGGATGAACTCTGTTTTCAACACAAATCTGAAACAACAACAGCAAACTGTTCCTTATAACGTGTACGTTAATGTGTGTAAATGTGTGTGTGTGTGTGTGTGTGTGCGCTGACCCCTGCGACACCCCCGCCACCCCGCAGCCCACCATGCTGCGCAGGAAGATGAACCAACCGTACGAAGGAGCGAACGAGGTGAGCAGAGAGAAGTAGGCGCTCCACACGAAACCTCCAAACACCACCTGTTTACACACACACACACACACACAATACATACACAAAAATACACAAACACAGGCAGCCAATCAGTGAACAGAATCAGGTTAAATATGATCTTCAGGGTAAGGACAATATATTTATAACATTCAGTTTTATTTATATAACGCCAATTCATTATATGTAATTTAAACACGTATAATATTACATATTAGAATATTAAAGATGTTTCTGACCTTCCAGCGTCCGTATCTGTCAGCGACGTATCCTCCCAAAACTCCACACACCATGAAGCCAAGAAACACCATCTGGGTCCAAACACTGCAGTCAGTATCTTCAGTACTACAGTAACACAGTACTACACTAACACAAACACAGTGCTGTAATAAATTGCACACTGGGACTCTCGAGGTTTTCACAGGGGGACTCGGGTCACCAGGTTCGGACCTGTAACTGCCCTTCAGGGTTGTTTTCCATGTTATATATAAAGGCCATTTTATTATCTGTCCTGTTAGTTATATTCTGAAAAATGCTATACAGCCTCTGACTGCGAGGAGCTGTGGTCCAGAGATCGATGCGTCTATTCGCTTTAACCAGGAGACGTTTCTCTCAGGCTCGGTGCTGGCACTGCAGTAACATGCGACAGCACTGCGGTAACATGCGGCGGCACTGCAGTAACATGCGGCGGCACTGCAGTAACATGCGGCGGCACTGCGCTAACATGC
>CM022484.1:3753602-3773959 GCA_011952105.1 Coreoperca whiteheadi
GTGCAGCGGCACTGCAGTAACGTGCAGCGGCACTGCAGTAACGTGCAGCGGCACTGCAGTAACATGCGACAACACTGCGGTAACATGCGACAACACTGCGGTAACATGCGACAACACTGCGGTAACATGCGACAACACTGCGGTAACATGCGACAACACTGCGGTAACATGCGTCGGCACTGCTGTAACATGCGCATGCGGCGGCACTGCGGTAACATGCGACAACACTGCGGTAACATGCGGCGGCACTGCGCTAACATGCGCATGCGGCGGCACTGCGCTAACATGCGGCAACACTGCAGTAACATGCGATGGCACTGCGGTAACATACAGCAGTAACATGCGACAGCAGCGGCACTGCAGTAACATGCAGCGACGCTGCAGTAACATGCGACAGTACTGCAGTAACATACAGCGGTAACATATGACAGCATTGCAGTAACATGCGACAGTATTGCAGTAACATGCGACAGCACTGCAGTGCATTCTGCAGTAACATGCGACAGTACTGCAGTAACATGCGACAGTACTGCAGTAACATGCAGCGACGCTGCAGTAACATGCGACAGCACTACAGTAACATGCGACAGTACTGCAGTAACATGCAGCAGTACTGCAGTAACATGTGACAGCACTGCAGTAACATGTGACAGCACTGTAGTAAGATGCTGTAGTACTGCAGTAACATAACCTTTGACACTCTTTTGGAATCTGACCTTTAAGCCGTAATCCCGACCTGCTGGCTGCAGACGTCTCAGTGTGAAGCCTCCCCTGGTTCCTGTTTCTGCGGTTACTCAGCGTGAGCACGACGAGCCCGTGGTCACAAAGGTTGTTCTCATATAGCAGCCATGAAGCCTGCTGCTGGCAGACATGTTTTAGGGGTCTCCCTCTGACACAGCTGACTAACCAGTAGCTCGTTATCCAGCCGCTTCCTCCCACGTCTGTTAAACTAAATCCAAACTAAGAAGTGGTTCAGCCCCTCACCTTGGTGCTGAATAAACATGCTAACATCCCCTCAGGCCTTGTGCTGTGTGACGTCACGATTCCTTAACTTTGCTCTGGGACGTACAGCTGCGTTACGTTTGTTTTATTTCACAGTAACTGGTTTTCTTTGGGATTTGGACAAAATGAGACATTTACGGACGTCGTCTTGGACTCTGACGGACATTTTTTAGACCAAACGGTTCATTTCAATATCAGCAGATTGATGAATAAGTTGTGACTCACTGTGGAGACGAGAGCGACCTGCCAGTCGTCCAGACGCCACTCACAGCGAATCTCAGGAGAAACTACAGCTAACAGCATGATCTCCATCGCCTCCACTATCTGCACAAACACACATACACACACACACACACACGGTTACCCCCAACCCTTTAAAACTAAAGGTGTTTATTGAGACAAACGACCAGATTTAAAGACGACATGAGTTTAAGCGTCTCTGACCATCTGAATATTCTTCAAAAGCCTTTACTAAATCTGTTTTTATTGAGTTTATGAATGAAACTATTTGTTTCTGAGGACCTCTGTCTGCTCTCATTACATTGTGTATGAGTACTTCAGTGTTTAGGTCTTCAACTGATGGTACTTTCTTTTCTTTCTAGGAATGTAACTTCTGTTACTTCTTGAGCTGTTTTATTTCCAGGTTTGCAGGTTTAGTCTTCGGACGTCACTGATGAACGAAAACGTGTCAACGTGTTTCATTTGACTCATGAAGAGAAAGAGTGACGTTCAGAAACAGCTGATCGGCATACCGACTGCAGGAAGTAGAAGTGTGTCTTACATTGGAGCTCCCCATGATGACGAACAGCAGGATGTGAAACCGACCAAAGCCGATTGTTTCAACGGCGTCCTCGACAGTGAACGTCTCGTCAGCGGCTGCAGAAACACACGGGTAAAGTTGGAATCAAACGTCCTGAATCAGCTCCAGGCCTTCTGATTCTCACACAAAGAACACACACTGGATTTATTAAGAGAGGACGTCTGTACATTTGTTCCTTCAGGACAAAAGGATTCTTTCACTTGAGAACGTCCTGCTCCAGTTCATACCCAACCTTCTCCTTCAGTGGCAGAAACTGTGAAGTCCAGTTTTCTTTCATCAATAGGATGAAACAAGGCTGAAAACTGAGACATTCAATAACTTTCAGCTTTTCACCAAAAGCTGTTTAGTCACGACAGAATCAACCAGATACATTTGATTCATTTAGAAATCAAATCATGATGAAAGGTGATCATTTTAATACAACAATGAAAACTCTCAGCAGCAGAGTTCAGTCCGTCCGTTATTACAGAGCTCAGTGACGCAATGCTGCCAACGTGTGGTCGGAGGCAGAACAGCAGAAACCTGAACCAGGTGTTTCAATGTTTCTCCTGAAACTGGAGCCACACTGTATCCACCTGTGACACCTCCTCACCTGTTTCTTTGTTCATAGATGGACAGGAGACCTTTTTCACTTGTTTTATTTGAATCATTTTTAGGTCTGAGGTTGAAAAATAAACGTCCGTTCTTCTTCTTCTGTTTGACCTCTGGAGGGTTGGATGTCAGAACGTCCCTCCTGACTCTACAACTTAATGATTATTCAGTTCAGACTCACCATTGTTGTTGTTGTTGTTGCTTCCCTGCTGCTTGTCTGCAGGTTTGTCCTGCAGTTCAACCTCCTGCAGCTGGATGGCACTCACCAGCTGAGTCTTCATACTGTCATCAGTCATCCTGAAAACAAACGTTCATCCTGTTTCATCATTTTACAGTGAGGAGACCCAGCAGAACATGTGCAACTCTGAGGGCTGTTAATGTCTGTAGAACCTCAACAACTAATCCAGAACCCTCCTCGTACGAGACCACAACCAGGAGATACCTTCCGGCCCTTTCAATAGTTTCACTTCAAGTTTTGGAAGGATTTGGTGTAAAAAAAAACAACAACAACAAAACACTGTTTTTGTAAACATTTAAACATGAAAACAAATTATCAACATAAACTCTGAACTCCTGTTTACTTTCTGGTGTTTGTGACTTTAGCGATAAAACTTATCAAACTTGATAAATAAAAACTATTTATTGAGATATTTCTGATTAATCCAAAGTGCAGTCATACATTCATGAACACAATAACAGTTGCTGTGATTTGGCTGTCAACTCTAACACCGAAGGTTCCCACTGAACCCGAACGCACCACATTTCTTTTATAAGAAAAAGGAACTTTAAATGTTTTTGCTGAAAATAAGTTTATCAGTTAAAAGCTCTAAATTATTTTGTGTTAAATAAATTGTAATTAAAAGTGTTTCAAAATAAAAGCTGATGTGACTTTATCAGCAACTGAATACTTAATGTGGAAATTTAAATAACACTCAAATATCTAATTGCAAATCATCTGAATTGATGAGGTTTGATTTAAACTCTGCCATTTCTATTTTTTTTAGTTCTCAAATTCAGGAAAAAAGTAGTTTGAGGACAAAAGGCTGAAAAGGTTCACTTATAAGCAGAGCTCTGAGAAAAGTGAGAAAAGGACGTTGAAAACAGATGATGTGTTCTTCTCTAAACTTCTTCGTTTGTGCCAACAATCAAACACTCATTAAAACACGATTCTTTAGTGATAGATATGCAACGACAACATGTTTCTAGTTTGTGACATAAAGAGATTTTCCGATCAAATGTACAGATAAAAAATGTTCCACGTTTGAATTTTCACCAATAAAATGACCGACTTGATGTCTGGACTTTCAGATCTGAGTCTGACTTGTTCGACTGGCTGTCAAAGTAAAACATTTCTGTGGGATTTAAATTTCAACATTAAGTGTTCAGTTGCCTAATAAACACATGTAGTCATTAAGACCAAGATCTGTTTCCAGCCGAGTTCCAAACATGTTCTGTAACAATAACCTCAAACAAACAGGACCTTTTGTTCAGACTGAGCCTCACAGAAAGGACTTATTCTGATTATTCTACTCCAACAGCTGTAGGAGGAGAAAGCTGAACTTCTGCCAGTCTCACAGCGGATTCCTGGAATCCTACAGCTCACTCTTACATTTAAAGATAAACTTAGGCCAAACTTCGAAGACACAGCAGCTGCAAATTAAAGGTTGTAAATGTTAGGGGCTTCGGGACTTTAAAGCTACAAAGAAACAACCACACACCGAGAAGCGTTTAGTGATCTGAATACAGCAGCTTCTGGGTGTTTGCTTAGCTTGCGTCCAATGATAACTGGTTCCCAAAACTAGATTTTATTGTAATTACGTGTTTCAAGGTGGATCATGTGCGAGCCGAATTCGCCAGAAGACATTTCTAATAGGTCTGTAATCGTTTTCTGCCGTGTTGGTACATTTCCCAGCCTACATCAGGAAGACAACGTTAAACCGCATGCGTTTTAAACGGGGTTTGGCAGAAGGTTTTCTCCAGTTATTCTGGGGAGAAAACACCGAGCTGTACAGTTGAATATCGGCCATAAACACTGGTTTTTATTAAAGCAGAACCTGCAGAAGAATCTTACAGTTGAATATTAAACTACTTATAGTAACATTGGCTCAATGTTAGCTGAACTTGTACTCAACAGGTTGGGCTGCTTTCACGTTGATTCACGAAACCTTTAATTAGAATGAATAAATCTACTCACGCAGAAGTTAGTTTTAAACCATAAAGCTGTCCGTTGTGCCTCTTCTCATGCTGCAGGGGAAGACAGTCAGCGGCAGGTTATTCCTGTTGTTGTTGACCTGACCAGGTGTATCAGGAAGTGCCATCGTCATTATCAGCGTCACCGGGAGGAGGGAGAAGAGGGGGGGCTGATTGAAACTGGGAGGGGTTCAGGTCTTCTTGTTCAGTTAATTTATGAGCATTTCCATGTTCTGATATTCTGTTTATACTTCTACATCTCAGGAAGAAACGGCATTTATCACACATGATCTTTAGTTACTGTTTACTTTTCAGATTAGGATTTTACATTTAGAAAAACAGGACGCTTGAGTTTATAAAGACTAAAAAAGATGTTTCAACCTTTTTTTGCTTATGACTTAGTATAAAACTCTCTAAACGTCTCACACTAATAATTTAAATCATTGTTTTTAATCCAATGAGGTAAAATTATCCAATTTTTTAATGATCAGCAAATATTAGAGAAACATGTCCCGACCCAGGTCAGGAACCACTGGACCTAACTAGCTAACTGTGTATAATTAAAACCAATTAACTATATAAAGCAGTTAAACTAGCTAACTGTGTATAAAGTAGTTAAACTAGCTAACTGTGTATAAAGCAGTTAAACTAGCTAACTGTGTATAAAGTAGTTAAACTAACTAACTATATATAAAGTAGTTAAACTAGCTAACTGTGTATAAAATAGTTAAACTAACTGTGTATAAAGCAGTTAAACTAGCTAACTGTGTATAAAGTAGTTAAACTAACTAGCTGTATATAAAGTAGTTCAACTAGCTAACTGTGTATAAAGTAGTTAAACTAGCTAACTGTGTATAAAGCAGTTAAACTAACTAACTGTATATAAAGTAGTTCAACTAGCTAACTGTGTATAAAGTAGTTAAACTAGCTAACTGTGTATAAAGCAGTTAAACTAACTAACTGTATATAAAGTAGTTCAACTAGCTAACTGTGAATAAAGTAGTTAAACTAGCTAACTGTGTATAAAGTAGTTAAACTAACTGTGTATAAAGCAGTTCAACTAACTAACTGTATATAAAGTAGTTCAACTAGCTAACTGTGTATAAAGTAGTTAAACTAACTAGCTGTATATAAAGTAGTTCAACTAGCTAACTGTGTATAAAGTAGTTAAACTAACTGTGTATAAAGTAGTTAAACTAGCTAACTGTTTGTAAAGCAGCTCCATCTCGAGCAGCTACAACAGTAAAATGCTGGTCAAACATTGATTATTATTAACAATCTAATAAAGTCAGATAGAATCAGATATTCATCACAGTAGACATTTTACTGCACAACCAGTACTTTTAATGCACGAAGGTGGTACTACTTGTGTTACTTGTGTACATTTACTGCTGATACTTTTAACTATATGAAGCTGATATACGTATGTACTTTGATTGCTGTTACTTTAGTCTCAAAATTTTAAGGTTTTACTGTTAAAATATTCGTTTTCCCAAGATATCATGAATTTATTCTTGAAATATTATTAATTTTTCTTAAAATATTACAATTCTCATAATATTCCAACTTCTCTACTACACTGCACTATTTTTGAAACTTTATTGTTAATTCTCATAATCTCAGTGGCCCTGATGCTCTGTAACACATAAAGTAATGTTGACTTCTTCTGGCAGAAATGGGTTTCCATATAAAAACTCTGTTGTTTAGGTTTTCTTTGGGGAGTGACATTGCCCAGCATTATCCCACAAAGGAAGGATTAGATGAATCACCAACTCATTTGCTAAATACATGATTTCTACCTCACTTTTTTAACTCTAGAAGAAAAATGAATGACAAAAAAATAAAAAAGGAGGAAATCAGCTGCCACAGTTTGAATTTGAACACATCTCTTTAATGTTTGTTAACACAATCTTTCAGACTTGAAACAGCACAGGATGCAGCTCACACAGAGGTTGGGTAGAACAGGTCCTGTCATGTGACACAGTCAGATCAGCTGAAGACTCACCTGGCTGCTGCTGAACAGGTGAGACTGCTGGCAGTGTTCCCGCATCACTGATTTGACATTAAAATAACTTTTCCTTCAGGATCTGTGATGTGAACTCACCTGGTCTGGGTTTTGGTGAAGCTGCAAGTTGGAACAAAGTCCAGAGAGAAACAACAGGAATGCGGTTCGACTGAGAGCCTGCATGGAAGTTCATTCTTAACAACACTAATGACTCAAATTATCTGAAAAGCAAATATCTGAAAACACACAGACTGATTGATAACAGTATAAGTTCTCAGCTGTTTTAACTTCCAAATACAGATTGCAGTAGAATAGCGAGTACTACTGCTAGGTCAGCTGACTGATCGGATATCAAAATACAGATAAGATGTTTACGGAAACCCCGAAAGATTGGATTTTTCATCTTAAGTGCAATGGATAATGACTTGTGCATATGTTATTATCTTGTGTGGAAAAGTTGCCATATCTTGTGCACAATGTGAAGCACTCTGTGCATGTAATGTCTTTGTTGTAAAGCACTTTGAGCTGCATTTATTGAATGAAAGGTGCTATACAAATAAGTTTATTAATATTATTGTTACATGTTAGTATCTTGTTACCACAAGTTATCTTGTGTGCAAAAGTCACTATATTGTTTGCACAAGTATACATCACTTGTGTGCATGAGTTTCTGTCTTGCGTGCAGACATTAGTATCTTGTTTGCACAAGTTAGTATCTTGTGCAAACCGGAAACAACAAGATCCATAACAAGTTATTATCTTGTTCCCACAAGTTATCTGGTACATACAGTTAATATCTTGTTTGCACAAGTTAGTTTCTTGTATCTTGTTTGAAGGGTCAGTATGTTGTTCACATTAATTAGTATCTTCAGTTCAAAAGTTAATATTTCAAGAGAGTTAGTAACATGTTTGCACAGGTTATCTTGTTCCCATAAGTTACTATTTTGTGGGCATGGGTTGGTATCTTGTTTGCACAAGTTAGTATCTGGTTTGGACAAGTTAATACCTGTTGCACACAAGTTGATATATTGTGCACAAAATTAAAGGAATATAACTTTCAGGACTTTAGGGGCTCCGTACATGTTTGTACCAGGTTAATCTCAGTGTTTCCAGTGTGAATAAGTAGTTCTGTCATGAGTAAACATCCACAATGTGACTGGTAGTCTGTAGGATTCTCACTGAGGATCACAGATCTAGAAAACACAGAAACTCTGAAACTATAGAAAACACTGAAGGAAACATTCAGAAGTTTGTGAAACCTGCAGAGCAGCAGCTTGAATCCAGAGTTTGATATGAGAAGATGAACTTCCCTTTTCAATCACGACACCTGCAGGATTTTATTTTTTGTGTGTGTTTTGTGTGTGATCTGAAGAGAATCAGACACACCTCGAGTAGTTGAATTAGCACCAAGTGATCCTGTAGGTGTGGCCAAGTCCTACTGCTTGACTGACAGGTGCTAGGTCCAATCAGAAAGTCTCCAGCCGGTGAAGCGTTCTGCAGTTTATTTCTGGTCCATGAAGGACGTGTTGGCACTGTTGCCGGGCAGATCTCTGAGTCTGTTCAGCAGAGCAATCACAGATAAAATATTTTCTATGTATTATTTTTTCTATTCAACATCATATCCACTTTCATTTATACACTGTTTACTGTAACCATCTTAATTAAGATTGAAAAATATCTTTTGGAAATGCAAAACAAAAAAACATGACGTTTCATATGATGTACTTTTTTCTATTGTTTGGATGGATCACTCTATGCTCACTCTTAACTTGGTGTGGAAAAAACGCTTTACTTTTTAAAACTTTGTTTTTATCATCTTTTAGCAGCATGCTAATGAACATTACCTGGAACATCACAAGTAGCTAAAGCCTCAAACTTAGTTAAACATGCTGAAGAAAAGCAGAGGTGAACGAACAATCTCGTACCTCGTGTGGAACCAGATTTTATAAGCGACCAACTTATAGAAACAGAGAAAACAGCCAACCAGCAGAGAGGGGAAGTAGTCATTCAGCTGTACAACTGGCACATGAAGATAAAGGCTGAATTAAAATGAGTTCCCCACACTTGAAGACTTTTTGGATTTAATGAAACGATCCCTGGGAAGGTCTGCTAAGGTCTGTCCAAATCTACAATTCAAGTCTGCAAGGGGCTTCAAGTGGACTTTTGCTGAGTCTTTCTGGGGTGCAGACTTCAGTCAGAAGGAGTACTCATAGTTCCTAGCGAAATGGATATCTTAATATAATGGATATCAAAAAAATAAATCAAACCACCTATCCTTACCCCTATCCACCCTGCATAAAATTCTGATGTCAACACTGATGCTAATGAGGCAGCCACTGTTAATTGCTGTAATTTCCCATCTGCAACTCTGTGTTGTGGTGTGCCTCAAGGTTCTGTCCTGGGTCCTATTTGTTTACCTTGCTTAGGCAGATAAGACGTAGTTTGAAAGGCATATCGTATCACAGCTACACTGATGACATTCAGTTAGTGGTAAGAATCAGTTTTCTTGGGAGCAATGAACATTACAGCCTCCATTTGAGCTGATGTGTATGCTTTTAGCTTTAGTTTCCGGCTGTGATGAATGACTGGCTTCCCATCTCTGCCCTACCCACTTGTCACGTAATAAACTCACCTATAGAATTCTGCCCACAAATTGATGGATGCAACAAATCAGCGATGGAAAACTTTATATCAATGCGATGCATTAGCGTTAATTTCTTTTCATTGCCACAATACATGAACACACGAGTGAGCAGCTACACTAAGCAACGTCTCCAGCTCAAAATCTACAGCGAGCTCAAACACAAGAGGAATATAACCATAGAACAGTAGTTTGGTCTTTTTTGATCAAAATAAAGGATTTAAAGTATACTTTCATATATAAGCAATAAAAAATAAGTAACATCTCAATACTCCAATAATAACTCTTACATTGATATTGTGCTCATTGGTATTCTATCTCTTTACAGTTATTTATATTCATTCTTATAGATATTTATATATACTTTTTTCCTATTTTGCATCCCCTTTGCCCGTAGGAACTGTACGCCACCTCCAGCTGTCGACAGTGCAAAGACCTCATTGATATGGTTAATGAATGGAGACCTGATCCCTGTGGCTGATGGGAGTGTGGAAGGCAATAAGTGGTCAATGAGGAGATGGTATGAGGCTGACGGTTAGCACCACAGAAGGTCTAGAGGGACAATCCACTTCAGAACTTCAGGAGGGACAATCGACTCCAAAATACGCTCTAGAAGTTCAAGAGGGACACTTCAATCCAGAATTACAGGAAGGATGATCTACTCCACGACTCCAGGAGAGCTGAAACCCCAGAGGACAATCTGCTCCAGAAGGTCACGAGGAACCATTCACTGCAGAACTCCAAGAAGGATCATCCAATCCGGAAGGTAAGGACAGATGATCCACTCCAGAATTTCAGAAATAAATTGCCACTCCAGAAGGTCAGGGTTGATGATCTGCTCCAGAAGTTCAAGAGGGACAAACAACTCCAAAACTCCAGGAGGAATGAAATGCCCCAGAAGGTCTGGAGGGACCTTTCACTTCGGGAAGGTCAGGAGAGACCATCCTGTCCAGAAGATCAGGAGGGATCAGGAGGAACAATCGGGTCTAGAAGATCTAGACCGGATCTGGAGGGACCATCAGCTCAAGAATGTCTGGAGGAACCATCCACTCCATAAGGTCAGGAAGGACATTCCACTCCAGACGATCAGGGAGGAGGATCTAGCCCAGATTTTCAGGAATGAATTGTCACTCCAGAAGTTCAGGAAGGTTGATCATCGACTGATCCACTCAAGGAAGCACTTCAATGGAAACGTGAAGAGTCAAACTCCCATCCAATAAACACTGAGCTGATGGATAACGGACAGACAGATGGGACCCTGTAAAGTACCGGAGGTCTTTCAGTCAGGAGACACTGTTCTTTTTTTCCCCAGACGTGGATCGTGGTCCAAAGCTATTTTGGATTTAGCGGGAAGAGTCCAGAGCATAGATCAGTCAGTTTTATGGTTTCAATCCAGTCCTTACAGTCTCTGAGTGGTTTAAAACAATAAACAGCTGAAACCAGTTGAGTCCTGATCCAAACAGGTCCAGACCAGTCTAAGGGTAGCTGGTCACTGCAACCTGTTTCTGGGCTAGACGTCTCAGCTCCTCTCTGATAGCCTTTATAAGAGAGGCGGAGGTGTGGGCAGAGGGTGAGGCGTCCTCCGGCGGGTACTCTGGAGTCGGTGAGGTCAGGAGGAGAGGCGGCGCCGATGGGTCCCGCAATGAGGAGCTGGGCATCTGGAAAACAGAGGAAGAGGAGAACTCAGGAAACGAAAGCACCTGTAGAGAGAAGGGAGAGAGGGTGAGGAGGGTGAGGCCAAGACCAGAAAATAAATCAAGATAAAAGACATGAAAAGAAACTGCAAAGAAATTGATTTCAGTGGTTATTTGTTATTATTTAAGAACTACCAGCCTTGATGCACCTGTAACTTAACAATGTGAAAGAAACTACATGAACTGCGCACGGAAATCATAGTAAACTTTTCCAATTTGATTCAGACAGAAGAAAATAAACTGTCAATCAGATTTGCCTTCTGAGGGTCAGCAAGGTTGAGGCAAGACCTGGTATTGACTTGTCTCAACTATTGTAGAGGACTGGTCTGGTCTGGTCAGGACTTATCTGAACTGGTCAAGCCTGATCTGGAGTGGTCTTAACTAGTCTGTACTGGTATGGACTTTTCCAGACTGGACTGTTCTGATCAGTACTGGTCTGAACTGTCAGCTCAGCAATGGTCCAGATTTATCTGGACTGGTCTGAACATTTTTGGTTAGCACTGGTCTATTCAGGACAGATCTGGACAGGACACGTCAGGACTGGACTGTTCTGGAATAGTCCAGATAGCTTTGAACTTTGCCCTAAGTAAAGATTGACAGAACCACACAGTTTGACCCAGTTTGGTTTTCTTTTGCAGCGAACTCACACTCTCTCTGCTGGCTCCTGGTCTGGACAGGTCCTGGTCTGAGTGCTGCTGGTTCCAGCTGGAGCCTGTGGGACCAGACATGCTTCGACCCACCCCAGGGTACGCACCAATCTGACTGGACAAACCCACTTGGGTCAAGTGGTGGAGCTGCGCACCTGGAGATAAACAAATTCAGTTTAAGCCCCCATCCAGAGGAAAGAGTTTCAGATCTATGTAGGCGGCAGGGGCAGGCGGAATAGGAGTGTTTTGTGACTAATTAATGACAGCAGTGTGCCTGTAAGCAATCACAACAAAACGTACTGATATCACTAATATGCTGACTTTACTAAAATGCCATGCATGTGGGATCATGTTTAAAACAGCAATGTATGTGATCAGTACATCACAGATGACTGTACCTGTGCTGCCTACAGGTCGCGGTCTGGATGAGGAGGGGGGGTCCTCGTACTGCCCCCTGCTGGGGTAAACTGACTCCGGCAGCTGGTCTCCAGTAAAAACATACCCTCCTGAGCTCAGGCCCTGTCTGGAGAAAACACACAAGAGAATCAGTACTGGTTCAGGTCCAGTCTACAGACTGGGACCTGGTTTTAACTGAATGGATACTGACCTCTGCAGCAGGCCCTGGACTGAAGTGGGAGACATTCCCAGCTCTGCGTATCTCTGCAGAAACAGGGAGAGAAAAAAATTAAAACTGAACACTAAGTCATGACAGAAGGAAAATGGCCTCAGCTGCAGGACGACACACTCACTGCAGAAAAGGGGCTGTGAGAAGGGGCTGCTGGGTAAGAGCCCCACTGCCTGCCTGGGGGGCGGGCCTGGGGGGAGGGGCTGGGCAGAGCAGGGCTTACCCCGCTCACCCCGGCACTGCCCTGCGAGGATGGTGACACCAGGGCGAAGGCGTCGTCCAGGAGGGAGTGCATCTGCTGCCGCGCCTCCTCGATGGAGGGCTGGGGGGGCATGTAGGGGGGTGGGGCTGGGGCCGGGTCAAACACCTCGTCAGTAGGAGAAGCGCTGCCGTGGTCTGGGGCCAGGTCAGGGTCCGACTACGTGATAGAGGAAAGAGAGAATTAATTAATATTATTATTAATATAGGTGTTCCACAAGGATCAATACTAGGTCAATAACAAAATAAAACGAATAAAAATATTTAAATTCCAACTCAGCTGATGATGCTCTCTTGTATCCATCAGCGTTACCTCGGACCAGTCCTTTACCTCAATACAGTCTTTTGATTACCTCCAGACCACCATTCATTTAAACTTCAATATTTCTATGAAAAAAAAAAATTTTTTTATACAAAGTTAAAAATGGTCCAAGATGTCAGGGCTAGGTCAAATATTAAGGTTAGGCCTGCTTCACTAACAGACTAAAACTCTGTAGCCTCACTACTGCTCCCCTGAGGCCGTGATGTTCATCAGAAAGCTAAACTGTTTTTAACTCTTTACTGCTAGTGGAATAAACACAGTAGTTTGTCCTGAGGGTGGCGTCAGAGGAAAGGATTATGTTGTTAATTCAAAGGGATTATCCTCTGTACGGTGGCCTTTCTAGGACATCTTAGACTCAGCTTGTCTGCCTCACCTCTAAAATGTGTAGAGAGACACTAATACAGACCTCCATTAAGACCTTCAGTTTATCTTAGAAGAAACTTTTAAAGCAAGTGATAGATAGATAAACAGATAGATATGGGTTCAAATCACAACCCAAACATGTTCCACTATTTTTACTATAAAAAATAAACTCTGAAGTGTGTATGAGTTTCCTTTTAGAAGTTAAACGTAGATATAGCTTCCATTTTCATGGTGGAGGGAGAGCTTAAAGGTTTATCCTTTATCAGAGACTAATAAAGTACAATCACCTGCATATAAAAACTCAAAAGAACAAGCTGACTTTAAAACATTAATATACAATATAAAGAAAGAAAGGAACCAAAACACCTGAGGAGGTGATGTGATCAATAAAACTGAATTCAATATACAGCCAAACAATTCAATCTCAAAGCATTGAGCGTTTTTTGCTAAATCCTGTGATCACAGTATCAAATGCTTCCTGTAGATCCTGAGTACCACCAGAAGGACCGAGCTGTACTGCTAATTGATTAAACACACTGACACTGATTAAACTGTTGTCTCACCATGTAGGCCACGTTGTTGAGTCCTGGGTATTTCCTGTAGGTGGCGCTCTGATCGGTGAGCAGCCGGTCTCTGTCTGTATCAGGTAGACTTCCAGGTCCTGGCTGAGCCCGCCGACTCCGAGGAGAGCGCCTCCCTCTGGAAGGACAAACACACAGACAAACCCATATATTAATCCTCATATTGACAAAGCCCAGGCTCATAGTGAGACGCACAGTTTAACGCTTTATTGCTTAAGTAAGAAAGGAGTTTTTCCTTCACAGTCCCAAGTTTATAAAATGATTTAGTAAATAATAAAAGTAAACAATAGATCAGCACAAATGTGTCCCAAGTCTCAGGTGAAGTCTGACCTCCTCCTGGAGTCCGTGGGGGTGGGGGGTGAGTTGGCGTCGGCCTGCAGGATGCAGTCCATGTGGTCATGAGCAGAGCTATAGAGACGTTGCGCCACGTCGCCCTGCACCGGCCCGTCCCCGAATGCGTCCATGATGTCGTCCATGGAGGGAAACTCACACTGACCACGCCTCTTAGCACGCTGCCGAAGTTTGTTCCTGTGATGCTCGATCTCCGACTTGTGTCGCAGCGCCACCTGCCGGAGCACAGGTGAACACAGGAGGGTCGGTGATGTCAGACAAGTTTAAAATGTCCTCAAGACGAGCAGTGAGGGTGTGATCGCCTCACCTCTGTGTTGACCTTTTCGGTGAGGGTGGGGCTCGGTTGGGACTGGGCGTGCGGCGGGCTCGGTCGCGGCTGCATGGCGATCAGCTGCACCTTGTTGGCCTGTCGACGAGTGCCATCAGACGAGCCGCGAGACAGACGGTCGACGTGGTCGAAGATGGAGGACGAGGAGAGAAGCTCGTCTGGACCGCTGCCTGATGAAGCGAATGGACGCAGAAAGGTCAGAGGTCAGAGAAGAAGTTCATTGGACAAAAGATGAACAACCGTGTTAGAAAACATCTGGTTCTTTGTGAAAAAGTTTGGAATTTTTGAACGTGAAAACATTCACCTATTTAAATCAGTTCACTTTCACACACTGGATTCATTTGGGATAAATTTAGTAACCATGGCGACAGGTTTAAGGGATTTACACGTCTAAGAAACCCACCAAATCATCCTCCTGGATCCATATTCTTCATTTTGTTACAGTCGATCGATAACTCATTCCATAAGTTACGATGCCGGTTTATTCTGAACACACGACATCATTTCATGTCGATGTCCTGGGAGAGGATCCCTCCTCTGTCTGAGCTGTCCTCCATTTTCTCCCCAACTAAAGGGGTTTTTTGGGAGCTGGTCAAGGGTCTAAGGACAGAGAGTGTCTATAGAAATAAAACTGACTTGACTTTCTGAGAAACAAAGGAGATACTAGACCTTCATGTATACCAGGTTCGAAACACTCATGGCTGTACGCATAGAAAGAACGGTGAGAAGATTAGATGGCAGAATGAGACCCTGGCAAGCCAAGTTATGTCTTTTAAAATTTTAAAAAGTGAAACAATTTGAGCCCTGCGACGAGTTGGCCACTGTCCAGGGTGTACCCCGCCTAAGGCCCGAAGCCACTGGGATAGGCTCCAGTCACCCGCGACCCCGAACGGGAACAAGCGGTAGAAAATGACTGACTGACTGACTGAAACAATTTGATATTACAATACCGGAGCTCAGACTGGGTCGCCATCTCCGCTCTCTCCCACATTTCCTGTCTCTCCTCAGCTGTCACTTTAAAAATACTTTAAAAAGAATTAACCCCAGATTTGTTGCCAGCCTCTAAATTGCCATTTCAAGGTACAAATTAAGGGGTTCCTGTAATGGTATGTTGTAAACTAAGTGTTTTTTACTCATTCAAACCACCATTAATTCCAGCAGAAAACCTTTTAAAAACCAATAAACCCATTAATTTGTCCAAATCAGGTAAACCTGTTAAATATTTAAATTCCTTACAATTAATTAGCAGCTGAAAATATTTCAGAGCTCCAACGTAAACCAAAATCTCTGAGCTTCAAACTCATCAATACTCGATTTATCATTTGCACCAATTAAGGAATCTAAATAAAGGTGCTTTATTTAGATTCAGTGTTTTCGGGAGTAAATGAGGGATCAATTGAGGGTATTTCAGGGATTGTTTTGGCTCTTTAGCTGCCAGATGTTGCACTTTCCTCCCCGGCTGGTCTCCAACTGCTGATATAAAAATATTGATTACAGCAGCTTCCATGTGTAAGAGAGGAGAATATTTGAAGGGTTAAACGTACCCATCTTGCTCCTCCCTTTAGTCCAGAGGCATTAAAAAGAAAAGACAGATGACGTTTGTAAAAACAGAACAAAAGCGTTGTTTCACTCATTCATTCCTCCATCGCTCTCCTCCTCCTCTCTCTTCTCTCTCATCTGTTTCATCTTTAATCAGCTGTTCCCTGCTGAAACTGTAAATCTAAAACACACACACACACAAATCAGTCACTTCAGGTGATGATGTCACAGTGTCTCTGACCATTTTTGGGCATCTTCCTGTGCTGTTTCCCCTCACTGGGCGTGGCCACAGGTCGGGTGCTTTCTTCTGCTGATTCTCTGCCGCTTGATTGGTCGCTGCCCAACGAGTCGCCATCTGACGGGCTGAGCCTGACGGACGAGAGAGAAATTCCATTTTGGCTTTTTATTGTATTTTACTGTGTTTCTATCCATCTGTATTCCGTCCTGTGATGCTGTAATATTTATTTTTGATTTCTCTCTTTTGCCTTCTGGAGCGTTAGTTGAGTTGATTTGATCTCGTTTCAAGGTGTGTCGGTAAAGGTGCGAGTCCAGGTGACATGGTGAAATCAAACTTCAAACCAGCCAATTAGTATATACCTGGATTATCTTTGATGAAATTACACCAAAAATCAGCAACATTTTTTGGACTTTGTTTGGAAAGACAGGCGTGTGTCCTACCTGCCCCTGCGGCGGCCGGACCGGGCTGCCTTGGTGGACGATCCTTTAGATTTGGGGGTGTTGAGGTCTCCCCCATCAGAGGGTGTGGCCTCTTTGACGGGGGCGGGCAGAGGACCGGTCTCCTGGATCACCATGATGTCTTCTTTACTGTGCTGACCGAGGTGCAGCTTTGCAAAGTCGAAACCTTTCACACTGGGAGCCTGAAGCTGGGAGAGGATCAGCTGTTAGTATGAATGTTTACGACGGGGAAGAGTTAACGACTTCCTGTTGACCTCTGACCTTCTGCCTCTGCTGGATGGTGTTAATGGCGTCCGGCTGGAACTCGAGCTTCTCGGAGCCGCAAAGCTTCCAGTAGAGGATGATGATGATGAAGATGGCCAGCAGGACGGGGACGACCACGCCGACGATCAGCCAGATACTGCTGCTCTGAGTCTCCGCCGGAGGGACAGACAGAGTCTCCACAGCTGGAGACAGGTGAGGGACAGGTGAGGGACAGGTGAGCTGTATGAAAATGATAGCCACCATAGCTTCTGGTTGAGGTGAAACGCAGGCTGGGATACTTGTCTACCTCAGGTTGGCACCATGGACGTATTATAAACTAGATGTTTCGCGTTGCGTGTCAAACAGGGAACACGAGGAAGACAAGGAAGACAAGGGCTTGGACAACACGCAGGCACAGAGACAGAGCTGATGAAGGTCAACGATTTAATACCAAGTCAGTGTACAGAAGGCTTACATGGATGGACATGCAGGCCAGGAGAAGGTCCAAACAGGCAAACGTAGGCCAGCTGTCCAAAGACAGAGCAAGAAAGTCTAAAGCTAATCAGCAAAACTACAAGACGCATAACGGAGGGAAGGAGAATATTTTAAACTAAAACAGGAAAGAACCAAAACCATGACAAGATACCGACACAAAGACGACGTCCACTCGCCGAGCACATAAACCAAAAACCTCCGGGTTCCTTCTGAACTTTACATTATGACTAAACTCAAATAAAATCTCTTTTCTAGACTGAGAGAGTTTTGCAAACACAAAAGCTCCATTGATTAATGGAGTAATAACTGAGCGTGTTTGCAGTTGGAGGCGTCCTGTCAACCGTTTTACAGACGTCTCTTTTATAATGGAGGTCTAAGGGGAAACTGTATTTTACATCCATGGTTGACACACACAGGTCAGCTCCCAAAGCATCCTGGGTAAAATGGGCGGAGCAGAGACACTTCATGGTCATTAGAGCATTCGTGTCTAAACGTGGACTTTGATTGGGAACAGAAGTCAGTTTGAACTAACAAGGACACAAACGCGCTCTGCGGTGAGGCCACCGTGAGAAGTCCTGCTGTAGCAGCTGCAGCAGTTCCTGTTTGAACTTGACAAACAATCTCTGGATTATTGTTGATTCTGGAGAAAATGTCTCCACCTGATGATTATTATGTCATGCACAACTGATTGCGTTATGACACATCTGGTTCAGAGAGTCCAGTAACAGTTCTGAGAGATTCCGGTCTTAACTCACGCTGGGCGAGTGGTCTCTGGACTCGGTGTCCTAGGACGATGGCGGCTCTCTGAAGGTCCAGACGGTTCAGGGAGGCCGCCGTCGCCTCGGCCGGTATCCGCTCACCACCTGGACCCTCCACGAAATAAAAGACCTCTAGGGGGCGCTCCACCCCCGACAGCCTCGCCACCCGTACCACCTGAGATGCAACAGGTTACAGTTTTAGAAGGACATCAGCGAACCAGACAGACGTCATGAAAGACTGGGTCACTGATGTGATGCTCAGAAACACTCTGCTTTATCGTTTTGTAAACACTGTACAGGTGAGTTGATACAGCTGTGCTGATGATGTGGACGGAAACACGGCTGGTCCAAACTTTACTTTCAGCAAGACAAATGTGGAACACCTTTAGTGTGCATACACTTGTATGATGTATATATACCTGTGTGACATGCGTGTATACACCTGGATGAGGTGTATATACCTGTATGACATGCGTGTATATACCTGGATTTTGTGTATATACCTGGATGAGGTGTATGTACCTGGGTGGTGTGTATATACCTGGATGGTGTGTATGTACCTGGATGAGGTGTATGTACCTGGATGGTGTGTATATACCTGGATGAGGTGTATATACCTGGATGAGGTGTATGTACCTGGATGGTGTGTATACACCTGCAGACTGTTGTTGCCCACAGCTGTAGCTCTCCTCCAGCGCCTCCTGCTGGATCCCTGCAGTCCCTCCTCCAGCAGCAGAGCGAGACGTCTCTCTAGACGAGCTTTAAAACTTCTCTCAGCCACCAGCTGCTCCTGAACTCCCAACAGCACTGATACAACACGGACACATACAGGTGAGTCTCACTCAAACTGTATTCAACAATATTCTCTTGTGAAATGTGTTTAGAAATCTGCCACAGGTTTCTGCATCCATCCAAATGGACAGGTTGCCCCATGATCCACAGACTGTTAACAGTTTGCATTGGGAACTGTTTTCTACCAAAGTACACCACCCATCTATCTCCACACAAACCTCTGTGGAAAGTCAGAGATGTGTTCTCACCTGTACGGACCCAGGTGGAGCGCAGGTGGTGAGACATGTTCAGCTCAGGGTAGTGGAAAGCTGTGAACACAAACACAAAATAATTGCACATTTAACGCTTATAACACATGGTTAACATACATTTATACACATGTTTAACACACGTTTTAACAGTGGTTTTAACAGTATTTTCCAATGTGGGTTAATGTTACTAAAAGCGTGTTAAACCTGAATTAAATGTTTGAAACATATTGAAAGTGCACAAATGTGTTAAAAGTACGTTAATGTGTGTTAAAAATGTAAAAGTCTACCACACACTTATATATTTCATACATTTAACAAACATGAACACACATTTCTTGACAGTGAGAGTAAAATGATGAGAACATTTGTATTAACATATGGGGGTATAAACAAACTGTGTGTGTGTGTGTGTGCGTCGTACGTTCTGCGATCTGCAGGGCAGGAAATCCGACGTAGAAGCTGAACTCGACCAGGCTGAGCTTCCTCAGGTGTTCGCTGACCTCTGACCCCGGCAGGTAGTCCCGTCCTTCACGCACCGCAAAGGTGATGTCGATGGAAACCTTCTGCTCCGCCGCCTGCCGGGTAACGCCCGTGGTGATGTTCAACAGCTGGAGAAGACACACAGATGTACAGCGGCTGAAACTCGGGTTTTTAAAAGGCGAATTCTTTTTGAAGCTGGGTGATAATTTGTGAGGATTGTCTTTACCGTTACATTTACATTGTTTAATGACCCACTTAGTTTTCAGTGTTTCTGTGAAGGACTCAAAGCCTCTAAATCTTAAGCTTGTAAAGTTTGAAGACTTTCAGCTCTAGAAACCTCGTCATTGTTTTTTCTATATTATAGTCTAATTAGATAAAAGAACTGATGACAAGGTCTTTGAGAAAATAATAATTAGAAAATAATCATTAGATGCAGATTTATTCATGATCACATGAATATGAAGATTAAAATGTTTCATTGGAATATTTCTCCCTGTAAAGAGCTTCGCTTACACAACCTAAGTAGTTTTAATCACCCCTAAAATAAATAGAAACAACTGCAGATCAATGATATCAGAAATCAATGACGGTGACGGTGGCTGGTTTATACACAAAAGGTTTCAGCATAAGGTACAGCTATGACCTACTTCTCTTCCCTGTTTGAATGGTTAACCCATGCACCAAA
>CM022484.1:3779064-3801387 GCA_011952105.1 Coreoperca whiteheadi
CAGAGAGACAGACAGACAGGCAGGCAGAGAGAGAGACAGGCAGAGAGACAGACAGGCAGACAGACAGACAGGCAGACAGACAGGCAGGCAGGCAGGCAGACAGACAGACAGACAGAGAGACAGACAGGCAGACAGACAGAGAGACAGACAGACAGGCAGACAGGCAGACAGACAGACAGACAGACAGGCAGAGAGACAGACAGACAGGCAGACAGACAGACAGGCAGACAGGCAGAGAGACAGACAGGCAGACAGACAGACAGAGAGACAGACAGGCAGACAGACAGACAGGCAAGACAGGCAGACAGACAGAGAGAGAGACAGGCAGAGAGACAGACAGACAGACTGAACTGTGAAATGTGAGATGGCAGATTGTATTTTAATGTTTCAATATTAGATTCAATCTTGATTAATTGATTAAGCATTTAGTCGAGAAGTAACCGCCTGTTATCATGTCCTACAGTTCGAGGGGAGACATTCCTTTTACTGAGATATCAAACCGGTTAACCAGACACATGATGCAGCTTTGGCTGAGAACAGGTCCAGCTCACGGACAAGCTGGGTGTTAAATCCCTTTCAAACGGAGACATAAACTTCAGGCTTAGAAACACCACAATCAGCAGAGTAACTAGAAGATATGCTGTAAGGTTTGGACAGGAATCTGTGTTAAACTAATAAGTCCGTCACTTTAAACCTGCTCAGTCAGACATCAGCAGGTCATGTGACATCTACAGGTGTGTGTGTGTGTGTGTGTGTGTGTGTGTGTGTGCTGACAGACCGACAACACAAAGGTGGATACAGATTTCCTCCTGTTTCAGAGACACAGCAGCTAATAATAACAGACACACTTCACATCTCCTTATAAGGAAGTTCCTGTTTTCTACAGGTGGGTCAGGGGTCAGGGGTCACAGGTCAGCCACACTTCAGCAACATTCCTGACAAGCGCCCTACAGACTGCGTCCGCCTCACGTTCACAGTTTCAGGTTGATTTTCTGACTAAAGTCTCTGTGAAAGCAGCAGCTTCACGGACTACTGTTGCCCTCTCAGGCTGCATACAGACGAAAGCAGCTCTGAAAGCAAGACCTGCAGACACAACTCAGGGCTGAAAGCAGCGAGCGCCCGCTGCTTCTTCCAGTTAAGACTCTCCTACGAAGACACTGGAATGAAACATCAGTGAAACGTAAGTCAGCAAAGCTCAGAGCTGTTTGAAGTGAAGATGCAAAAACATTCTGAATTCTATTTCTATTTTGTGTTGTACCAATATTATTGTGGAAAGCACAATATCTCATTTTCAGAACCTTTTTTTCCAGAATTTATTATTTGCCCCCCCCCCCACTGTCCGCCAGGGGACCTTGTTTCGGAAAGAAACTTGTACGGTAGACAAATGTTGTTTTGATCCTGTTTGAATTGTGCCATGAGTTACACATGTGATGTATTGTTACATCCCTGGAACGCTAGCTCCCCTGGTGGCTTTTATCCAGCGAGTCCTGGTCCTTTTATCAGCCCGGCTGCTCGTGCCACTAAATCCGGTACTTTATACATCGAACATTGTAGCTTCAGCGGCTGTGAGCAGCCTGCGCAGAGAGAAAGTCAGGCCGTCCGGACCAGGACCTCGAACCTGTAAAGTCAGTGGAATGGAACTTACCTGCAGCTGGTGAGCTTGATGTCACCATGGAAACCAGCGTGCCGGCCAACAGCAGGATCACACCGAATGTGCGTCTGCACTCGGAGGTTCCGGGGTCCATCCTGGTCCTGGTCCTGAGGCCGGGGCCCGGAGGGATCACAGGGTCCATCGTCCTCAAAGGGCTGCCAGTCTGATCCCGGTACAGAGAGCCGAGGGCCCGTCAGGAGGACCTGAACGACATGACAAGATTTTAAAGAAATACTCAAAATACAAACTCATATTTCCTTTAATTGAATCCAGACACGAGAGGACCCAGTGAGACCAGGACCAGGACCGCTGAGCTCACGTTCTCGGAGTTAATAACGTGGGCAGGATTTGACTTTCTACCAATAAAAACTCACAGATATTTTGGATGATGACTTCAGGTTCAAGGTTCAGGCAGCTTTGGAAGAAGTGCTCAGATATTTTACTTCAGTAACAGTAGTAATACCTCAGTGTACAAGTACTCTGTTACAAGTAAAAGTCCTGCATTCAAAATGTTACTTAAGTAAAAGTACAAAAGTATTACAATAAATTGTATGCAGCTATTATATTATTGGATTATCATTATTGGTACATTAATGTGTCATCACTTTAATGTTTCAGCTGGTGAAGGTGGAGCTTATTTTAATGACTTATACACACACACACACACACATAGATATATATATGTATGTATGTATATTACTTTATATACTGCTGGGTGGATTCATCTATAATAATACATCATCACTTCTTTGCTAATTATATTTTGTATTAATAATATGAATCTGCAAAGTTAGCAAATAAATGTAGTGAAGTAGAAGTAACAGAAAGTGGAAATACTCAAGTAAAGTACAAGTAGCTCAAATGTGTACTTAGGTACAGTGCTTGAGTAAATGTACTTTCGGCCATGGGTTTGAGCTTCTGTCCAGATCCACTAATGCTGACCACAAAACATAATAAATACACATGTAAATCAACAGAAAACTGAAACATATTTTCAGCTCGTCAACACAAAATAAATAAAAAAGGTTTTTCCAAAGATTCAAGCTTTTTTATAAACGGAAACGATTCAATAAGTAATCAAATGATCGAGTGAGTGACATCACATGTGAGCACATGTTCCGGGGCCCCGGTTAGTGAGGAGCCACAACGTTACGGCTCTCAGATCATTTAGTCATTTCATTATTCAGTGAAATGACATTCTTCCTCATTTGAACAAAAACAAAAAGGCCGAACCGGACTCACATCACATCAACGTCACAAACCCTGTTCTTCGTTCAGTCAGAGAAGATGTGTGGAGTTTTAGCATCGAAGTGACGCAGGTCTTTATTTCAACAAACATACCTGTCTGTTTATTAATCCCTGATTTGACACGAACACCTTAACTCAAGGGCCACGCTCTCAACCGCATCTCATGGTCCTCATCAGTGCATGGAGGTTTGCCCCGTTGTCATGGAGATACAAAGTGTAATTTCTGTCAAGATGAGGTCAGTTTGTCATCGATTCTCACACTTTAAGTGTCACGTAAAGTGTGACAGGGTTTAAAGTCCCCATAGGGTATCAATATCAATAAATATCAATAAATCCTGATCACTATTGGTATTTTAAAGGCTTTAGTGTCGATGTGAATCTGAGGTCAATTCCTTCATGAGTGCAGTCAAATTAAGCCTCTGACAGCTTAGAGCTGAAACAACTAATCGATCAACATGATGGATACCTCAGGACAGGAACCGGTGTCGGTCCAACCAAACAAGTCTTTGAAGCCGATCAAACGGTTTGATCGATAATGAAAACACTAATTCGCTGCAGTCCTGATCCACGGACGTGTTTGTCTGCCTGTGACCAGCAGGCAGTGTTTTAGTATTTCCTCCTGAATCCTCAGTCAGAGGTAATAACGCGCTGCTGGGGCCCTGTTCGGGTTGGTTCCGGCCATGCTCAGCTAACAGCGCTGTTTCCAGGCCGCTCACCGCTCTGCTGGCCTGGCTCGGCTCGGCTCGGCTCGGCTCGACCTTCCCTCACACTGACCCCATTACGGACAGATAACCCGCTAACATCCGCGGCCTGCCTCACACCTCTCCGGCTGTCCTCCGAGGACACAGCGGGCAGCGCGGCTGCTTCAAGCCCGCTGTACAGTCACCGTCCCGGGGTAGAGCTGCAGAGCATCTGCGCCCCCATTACCCGGTCCGCTGTTAACGGGCATGATTCTGGTCCTTATAATAAAGCGAGTCTGGTTCTGATGAGCGGAGCCGCCTCCCCCTTGATGCGGGGCGGCTGTGAGCCGCAGCTGGAGCCTCCGTGCCGCTAAAACCGACACGATGCGGATCCGACCTGCAGCAGCCCCCCACCGCTGCACCAACACCCATCACTGACAGAGGAGCTGGTCACTGGGAGGAAGCCGTGCCGTGCCGTGCCGTGCTACCGTTACGGAACGGGTTTTATCCCCAGTGAGACGTGAGACCTACCTGCCATCCTGGAGATGCGGTTCGGGCGCGTCACGCCTCTCCCGCAGCCGCGGCGCGCTCCCTGCGCGGGGAAGGAGGAGGCGGAGAGTCCCTGCAGAACCAGACCTTCCTCCTCTGTCCGCAGTCTTCTTCACCTCCACGTCTTCGCGGAAATAAAAGAACGAGCCTCCTCCGCACGGTGATCTGGACCCGTCCGCGCTGGGCCCTGATCTGACAGATTCAGGGCACGTCCGGTCTCGGTACCAGTCCAACCCGGCTCCGCCTGCCGCGCTGAGCGTCAGTTGATCCAAATCTACAATTCAAACGACATCTTGCTTTCTTTCTCCTCACACACAGACGTTTCATCAGAGCCGAACACAGATCAGAACCTGGACTTCAGCTGAAAGAATCAAGCTGTTAGTGCAGAGGTTCAGCCAGTTCTTTTAAATTAAACTGCCTAAAACTGAAAACGATATTTCATATCTACAGGTTCACCCAGGGTCTCCTGCTCCTCATCAATAACTAATCATCAGAGCAGAAGAGCCTTTATCGGCCAGTCTTTTGCCTCAGCAGTAAACTGGAAACACAAGTCCACAAGAGGAACCTGCATCTCAGTAACTCAGTACATTTAACTGTCCTGCCTACATGAATCACACGTGGGACACCAGAACCCGTGCAGGTGTTCCCCGAATCACACGTGGGACACCAGAACCCGTGGAGGTGTTCCCCGAGAGGTGTTTTGGTCCTTCTGACTGACAGAACTTCCCTGCGCAGCTGGAGAAGTCGTCCAAAAGCTTTTGTTGGCGGCCTGATTTCTTCCCTGCTGCGTAACAATCTGCGGCGTCCCAGAGGTGATTCTTACTGCAGCTGAAAGTCATCCTCTGTGGGACAGAAGTCTGTCCTGGTGCTGGTTTGACAGAAGCGTCCAGTCCCTGCGGCGCCTCGGAGACACAGGAACATAAAAACAGGCGACTTTGCTGTTTGAAGGCCTTCGTGTGCTTCAAACTTCCTGTCAGAGCTCTAAAAGAGGTCACTCCCAGATGTAAACAACACGTAATGGGAACATGACAAAGAGTCCCATGTTCCCCTGAGGGAACGTAGAACCCTGGGAACATCGTTCCCGTCTAAAAGCATCAGCACCTCTTTCTAAAGTCACAATTAAAGGTTCTGCGTCCAACCCTTTTCTAACTTTCATAAACACTCACTTAGCTTTACACATTTAGCATGTAGCCTAATTAAGCTATATTAGCATTACGCTCTGGTAGCAGCTAAGCTATGCTAATGTTAGCATGTAGCTTTTTAGCAATATTGCTAACTTGAATTCAGTGCCATCTTTACATTACAGTGACTGTGGTAGCTTAGCATACATGTATCATGCTAATATGCTAGTGTGCAAAGTATAGGGGGTCTCAGACCTCCTGACTGACACCAAGGACCCCCTGAAAACCTCAAAATTTAATTTTTGGCAGTCTACAAAATGAAAACAAAATCACACTTTGGAATTTTTTTGCATGTAACTGACAAGATGTTTAATCCTTTTCAAAAGAACAATGAACAGCATTTACGTCATCGGTTTATATTCAGACAGTTGAATATAAACTAAAGTTCTGTCAAATTGATGTGAAGAGAGGAAAACTCAGATGTTTTATGTACAGAGATCTCAAAGTTTGCTGAAGACAAACCAGATGGGAACCCGACTCCAAAAGGCTTTATCAAAAAACAGCATAAACAAAGTGTTAGGAAATGTATTCAAACCCAAAGTAACCGGAACACCTAGAAAACGGTCTCCAATCGAGCCAATACAAGCATTTCTATTACTGACAAAAAAAACTAAAACAGACACCAACTGCTCAAAGAGACCTATGGCATCTGCAAAGTATCAATATTGGCTATTTAATGCGTTTGAGCTGCTGCGCTAAATCCACATAAACAAGTCCAAGTTTCAGCAAGTCCATAAATCACCAGACTCATTTTTAAACTTGCCTTTACAGTAACGTAATTATTTTATGGGATGCTTGTTTCTCTGGTTCTGTTCCAGAAGTAAGAAAACCTCATTCAGAGATTTGTAACAAAGCTACTAACTAAAAACAAAACCTTCCTCAACAGTCTTCATGTGTTTAACTCCACGTTTCCACCAGGACCGTACATTTAAAAGAAATAAAGAACGATTATCATCGCTTATTGAATCAGTTGGGTTTCAGTGGCCTTCTAATCTACATGAGGTGCATGTTCATGGGAGCTGTAGTTTTTTGTATTCTAACAATGCAATCATTGTTAAATAAAGGTTTCGACATCTAATAGCACAAATACAAAGTGCTGGTCTTTTTGTTAATTTGTCTTCGAATATGGACAGTAAACATTCACCGCTTCAGTTTAATAACAAAGACAATGAAAGAAACACGGAACGAGAGATTGTCTTGAGTTACAGAAGCTGGACAGGAAGTGGACTTCTATCTACAGTGCACGCTGTGAAACACGCTCACGTTAGCTATCATTAGCATGTTAAGATTAGTGAACGTTTGCTTTATGGTTAACAGATTTTTAGTTAGCATACATTTTTTTTTCAGGTTTTAGTTGCGAGTGCACATTGGCTGTTGAGCTAACCCTGCTGCACATTTACATTGATGTTAAATGTTGATTAATGTGCACCGTCCCCTAAAGACAAACAGTTACCGCGTTATTATGCTAGCATGAATTAGCAAGTTATGTTGCACCCAATCATTAAAGCTAGCCAATATTAGCTTCCACGAGGTGCTAATGTGAGCACAACGAGAAGTTGGTCATTAGTTTAAATAGTATCTAGTTGGTGGCCCCAGATAAAAAGTCACGTGATCTGCAAAGTTATCGTGATTCATCCTCTGAGGACCACAAACGTCTTCACTAAACTTCATTACAATCTGTCCAATAGTTGTTGAGATATTTCAGCCTGAACCAAAGTTGTGGACAGACTGACGAACAGCTAATGTGGCTTGAGATCTACAGCAACAGTCAGCGTAAAGGAGGGAAGTCCGAGCAGTGAGCGGAGGGAAACAGTGGAGTGAAATGATTCCAGATGTACCAAGATAAGGCACTTAATCAGGTCCAGTCTGGTACAGACCAGAACCACATCGGTTCATGGTTCTCTACTGAGCAGCCAGTTTGTGCATGTCGGGCGCGGAGACGAAGCGTGGACGGCGATGAACTCTCCTCTTGGTGTTGTGTTTGGGGTTCCTCTGGTACATGTCTGCAACGAACAAGAAGCAAGCGCCTCCTCAGTTTCTTCAGCTGCTGGTCAACGAAAAACAGGCCGCAACATCCAAAACATTCAGCTCAGAGATCAGAAATAGTTCTGTGTCACAGGAACAACAAACCAAGACAAAGCGGATCAGTTTGAATTCAAAGGTTTTTCAGGTTTATTTGAAAGTATTAACTTCAAAAAGTTTCAAACATGACCTGATACTAACCCTTGACTTGGGACTTACCTGTCATTAATTGAGACATCTCATGGGACTTACTTACCTGTCTTGACTTTGGGACATATCTGTCTAGTCTTGGTCTAGACCTTCCTGTCTTATTTATTAGAATTGATTTCCATGCGGGATGTGTTTCATGTCATTACCTTCTGAATTAGTTTGTCAGTGTTTTACTTCAGTAAAGAAAAGAACATTTGCCACATGACATAACAAAGCCACCTCACTACATCCTGACGACGGAGTGGCTGTGGTACTACAAGGGGGACCAGGGGAACTGGATGGAGTGCGGACAGCCGGTGAGTCAGCTTAAGGATGAAGGTTTGGGAGTTCAGGACCGGTTCTAGCTGCAGAGCTTTGGCGACTCGCTCCAGGTCCGCCTTTTGACCTGCCAGCTGGGATCATAATATTAGCATGCTAGTGTGCTAACCCCCCTCCTCTCATCCTCCCTCAGGATGAAGAGCAGCGCTCCACATCGGAGACATCGCAGACTCTGGAGCTTTTGTTTCTGGCTGACAAAACAGCTGAAGTCAAAGTCTTGAAAGGCCAAAGACAGTACGTCCTCAGCTTCAAAGGTACGACTTCCTGTCACCTTCTGTCAGAGGGGGAACTAAGTCAGGGTTTTACAAGTCGCATGGAAGTCTTGGTCCAGAGCCAAGTCTCAGGACAAGACAGCTAAGTCCCAAATCCGGTCCCAAGTTTTGAAGGGTAAGACTCAAGACGGGTTACCAAGAAAAAAACTACTCTGAAAACAAATTAAAGGACTACAAAAGGAAATGTGTGAAAATAAGAAGGGAGACCTGTGTGTCATCGGTTTCTAAAATCTCCCAATGGATCCTGGACAGAGGCTTTCTATGGCAAGTCAATCAATGCATCAACCTTTATTTGTGTCGCGAGAGTCACGCAGCACAAAGCGCCTCACACTATAAAAACTAAGAAAATAACGCCACCAGACGCAGACAGACACATTTTAAACTGGCTGTCAGTTAAAGTAGTAAAGATACGAGTCCCCCCTGCCGCCATCAGGAGGCGGAGCCCCAGACGAGGATAAATCAAAGGAGCCTCAGCATGAGCTTTCGGCCGGACTTCAGGGATGATTGTTGATATTTCGGACCAAGACCATTTAGGGACTCGAAGCTAATAAAAGGATCTTTAAATCACCTCTGAAGCAGACAGGAAGCCACTGCGACGCGAGCTCTCGCTGTTTCGAAGCAGCTGCAGGTGAGGGGAAGGCAGCAAGCTGAGCTTTACAGGACCTCTGTCCATGTACATTACTGCATACTAACTGTAGGTTTTTCCAGTTAGTTTACAGGAAATCACGGTATTTAACCATTCTGACGCTGTATTCTGTGCACACTTGACTTGTTTTATGTGAAGTGAATCGTGTTGTCGCTTACAGACGCCGGCTGTGGTGGAAAAGTCTGGTTCACACCGGACCCCCCTTTACCAAAGGAAAGGAGATAACGCCGTCCCAGAACGCCTTGCGGCAGCGACGCACCATTGTAGTTTCACCTCAGCAGACCAACAACACAGCTCCTATTCTATTCTCGTAACACGATCCAGAACCCTGGAAGTCCTCCAGATCCATAAACATAGATCTGTTCTCTGTTAGGAGGAATCGTGAAGGACACGCATACTGACATCATCATCCTCATCACACAAGACGCCAAACATTACTGTCTTTCTAAACTTCCTCTGTTGTGGAACGCACCAACACATGCTTTGTTTTTCCTTAAATGTCTAAAAACAGGTCCAAAGCGAAGCTCTACATGCTGTCTGGGTTTTTATTGGCTCCGGCCCCTCGCTCACTTCCTCCTCTTTATTTTAACTTTGTCTACTTGTATGTTCCTTTAATGTTATTATATCATTTCAATCCACTTTCTATTTTGTTGCTACGTCCTGAGTAATTGACGGTTCGATGTATGAAGTTGGAACGTGCTTTCTTGGGAGCTGCGGTTCTGTTTTGGACGGGAAACTGTTCTTGAATTGTAAAGCAGTCAGTTTGTCACTGTGTTATAAATAAATAAGCCGGTTGGGTCGGACTCTCAGCACCGCGGCGTCCTGATGAATCCTTCCTGGACCTTGTGTTTAGGAAAAGACAGGACTACGGAGAGTCCAGACTCCGTCCGAGCGGCTGAAGAGATGAAGGTGACCTCGCTCTGAAACCGGCAGCTGTTCCTGACGCAGTGCAGACGGACGCTGCTGTCGCTCTGACCGGCAGCGTCTCTGTGACGGACGCACAAAGACACGAGGCGTCACAGGGTTTCAGGCTGCAGGTGAGCATGAGAGAAACACCAGGTGTGTTCCGGTCACCTGTGGGGGCGGCGGCACCGACGTGGTGGATGTTCCTGTTCATGAAGGGCAGCTCCTTTCTCCTCCAACACGTGGCGACCACGTTGGTCGATGGCGTCCGAACCAGCGGTCGCCCTGAACGAAGTGCTGACCCAGGTGGACTGTGGTGCAGCGCTCCTGGAAGCTGCAGCCGCCGTGAGGCGCGCAGCCTTTGTTATAGTGCAAACGCACCTGAGGCAGGAAGACAGACGCGTCACAGCCGACAGGAGTCAGACACCTGAAGGACGGACCAATGAAATGTTTCGCGTAATTTCCCAAAGACGTCACGAGACGAACCTCGGAATTATCAGAGGACGTAGTTTAGAGAAACCGTTCTCCTCACAATAATGAAACGGAACCGCGGAATACAAATATGGAACTTATCAGAGTTCTGCAGGAATCCGGAGGTCTTGAAAGTCAAGAGTGAATCGGTGGTGTTGATTCGTGATGAACGAGCCCCACGGAGCGTTTTACTTTTCCTCTTTCTTGTTTAAATCTGCACTTCAGTCTGAGGTTCTGCAGGATTCTCTTCGTGGTCACGGCTTTAACACACGACGCCTGTTCTGACATCTGTGTCATCCAATCGGATCGCAGGATCGTCCTCGCGGGGCGCGGCAGCCGAGCTCCTCTGGTTCCTCTCCAGAAGGCAGTGAAGACACGTGGCAACTTCACACAAAGAGAAAAGCACAGAAGGAATTAATTAACGAATTAACACGTCTCCATGGTGACACCATGGCAACCGACTGATGCCACAGTACGAAGCCTGAACATGTTCTGTCCGCCTGTTCAGCGTCTTTACCGATGTGACAGACGGAGGCTCGAGGCGCCACCGGAGGAGCTGCTCAGTGAACGAACGACTCTTTTCTAATCGCGTGGAGCACCTTTACAGAGCAGACAGGTAACGCGCAGCAGAGTTCACAGGTGCTCTTCAGGACCTGCTCCCTGCAGACCTGGTCCTGGCAGCACCGCCGAGTCTCATCCCCGGTCCGCAGGTGTGTCAGGTGTGCCGCAGGCCGCAGAGTCGAGCGAGCTGCAGTTAGTGAGCCGGCGCTGAAATAAGCAGAAGTGCGTCGCAGATCAATGAGTTCTTTCAGATATCAGAAGGTTTTGAGTGGGCGCGGGTCGAGCTGCAGGTCCCGCTGTGTTTCTGGTCACATTTAGCTTGGGTTAACGACCTCATATTAATCGAGTAACAACCAACCTGTGGAATCATCGATAAACTAGACGATCGATTAATCCCAGAATTAATCGTTACGACATTAATCTGCAGAATTAATTGATAAAAGATGCGTAACCACCAGGATTCTCCTAAAACCAGATCAACACGCTGATGTGAACACACCTAACGTGGACCTGATCAGGCCACCTGAGGTGCTGTAGGAACTACTTTCTTCCCACCTGAAGCCGCTCACAGCTGCTCTGTGGACCATCTTCAGTAAGCGGCTCCAGTCTTCTGGCTCTTGAGCGCCACGAGCCGAGCGCCGGTAGTCCCGGTATACTACGGCCGACCTCGCCAACACTCTGCAGCTCTCAGCGGCACCGAACCGTCAGATGAGAGGAGGAAGGCGGAGGAACACGGGCAGCATCCAGCGACCTGCTGCAGAACACATGAGGCCTTTTACACGCGTGTCCAGCTGAACCACAGCGGACAGAGTGTGTGAGTGTGTAGTTGCCATCAGAGCGAATGTCGTGGGAGAATGTACACGACTTCCTGCGAGAAACAGCAGCAGCGTTAACGAGTTCTTGTTTGAAACAGAACCTGAACCAGAACTGCTAAGCAGCATCTCTGACACACCTTCAGCTCTGCTTTCGTTTCTCTAAACCAAACAGCTGTTCCATGACGTCACTGTGATGCCTGCTAATAAAAAGCGTGTGTCGTGACGTCATCGCCCCGGGCGTTTCCAGGAGTTTAACTAAAGAGTAAAGAACAGATCAGCTGTTGGGATTAATGAGATGAAAGATAATCTGCAGCGTCACTTCCGGTTCTCTTGAGCTTCGTTTCTTCTCTTCACTGCTGCAGAAAGTCAGTATCACTCCGCGGCGGAGGGAACGCGGTAACTAGTCCGCTTTCAGTGCGATAATGAGCGGTTAAAAAAACCGGGACAGCGGTGACTCAGCTGATCCGTGCTGTTTACAACTACGGAAGCCTGGAGGAGAGGTTTTACTGAGCACATGTCTGAAAGTGTGTATCCCTCCGCTGCTGTTTAACGTACCACCCGTCTCTGAACGCAAATCAGATCCGGTACTTTGGATCCGCTTGTGTTCTGACGCACCTGAGCGCGCACGCGGCTCACCTACAGTTTCCGTAGACGAAGAACTCGCAGAGGTGCAGCTGCTGCACGCGGACATGCTGCCGCGCAGGTGCGCCCTGGCGTCACGTCCGCTGCCAGACTGTCAGAATAAAAGCACCCTGCCAGGTAGCTAGTGCCGACAGCCAATCACAACAGCTGTCTGTTGCTGACGTCACTGTTCCCGTCTCTCACGTGTCTTTGGATTAAATTTGAAGTCATTGATTATTTCAGCTGCCTTTTCTCTTGTTTCTGTGCTGTCATTTACCTTCCTCCTGTCAGTTTGTTTTGGTCTGACTCCTCCCGGCGACAGTGACCGTCCACTGGGGGAGAATATTAGTTCATTCAATAAATGAAAGTGTAGCTTCACACTTCACGCCAATGATCCAACGGGAAGAGAAGACGAGAGAGGGAAAGGAGCACAGAGCAGGACGGCCCACTTCCCACTGAGCCAATTCAACGAACTCGTGCTGGTAGAGATGCTGCTCAGTGACGACACATCCGGTCCCACCAGGTGCTCCACAGGTGCCTGGCCACCGGCAGCTCCTCCTCTGAGCTGCCCCCCCTCCCTTATAAACTCTAATCATCATAATATGTTTTAATTCCATTCTGACAGTAAAGTCCAACAGAAAAAGCAAAGTGAGCTGCAGTTCTGGTTGTCATTTAGTGTCTTTCCTTGGTTCGGAGCCACAGCGGGCGGGGATAAAGAGCCCAGGCCGAGCTGCACCTGTTTCCAATCACACAGGTGAGGCTCAATCAGGTGGCCCGGCAGTGTGTGGCCCCCAGAGAGAGGATGCTGCCCGCCGTCTGTCTGCTGTCGCTCTGTCTGTCGACCCTCCACACAGGTGAGGATCCGGCTTCACCTGAGCAGCTCACGGTTTCCCTGCTCCGGGTTCACCTGTGTTCTGTGTTTTCAGCCGAACTCGGCCACCAGCCGTCCAACTCCTCAGATGTCAACGGCACAGCTGCTGATCCTGGACCTGGTACGAGTCTCCGTTTGAAATGACGTGGCGTTTCATTTCGCTTTGGTCCTCCGTGCTGCTCTCAGATCAGCATGTTGTAACGTGTTATTAAGTAGAGACTGGAACCAGCACGTGTTAGAGAGAGAATCCCATCCAGATTAGTTTGAATCAGTTAAATCATGAGCTGAGAAGCTTATTTTAGATTCAAACTTGAAACAGATCCAGAATCAGTTGACTGGGACTTTAAATGAAACTCTCAGATTCAGTGTTGCAGTTGAAACCTTTTCAGTGTTTCTGCGCAGCTTTTTTACAAAAAGGTTTTTTAAATTTGAATTAAAAATGCTGTTTATGTGTATATAAACCTTTTAATCCCTTTTAATATGCCAACATAAAAATATACTGAAATAATAACGCAAAAGATTTAAATAGATTTTAAAATGATTTGGCGTAAAACTGGAACTAAAATAACTTTATTGAAATTTGAACCGTGACAGCCCTGTCGGGGGTGCGGTCCTTCATCCCCGAGCAGGAGATGGAGTCCAGGATCATTGGGGGGCAGGAGGCCTGGGCGCACTCGTGGCCCTGGCAGGTTTCTCTTCGCTTCACCTCCACGCCGGCCTGCGGCGGAGCCGTCATCGGCCCGCTGTGGGTCATCTCTGCCGCTCACTGCTTCTTAAGGTCAGAGGTCAACCACTTCTGACGTCGTGCCTTACTCTGCCTTTCACCTGCTGATGCTCAAACCTGTTTGCAGGTACAACAAAGCTTCTTTCTGGACGGTTCTGGCTGGAAAACACGACCTGGATGATCCCGATGAGCCTGGACAACAAGTTAGAAACAAACAAACATTCACTTTCTGTCTTCCAGATCTGCAAACCTTCAGTGTTCAGTGCATCCAGCGTCTGACTCTCGGTATCTCTGCACACGTCAGTCCACTGTATTTCATGGGTTTTTCTACAATATCCTCTCCAGCTGCTTGTTAACCTTTATGAGTGCTCAGCTCAAAATCCCCTGTTTTTAGATCTTAACTAAACAAAAGCCCTCCTGCATTAGGTCCACGTGTTTGTGTCATTTTATGGAAAGAACCTGTAATACAACCTATTGTCTCTGAGTACAACTTATCGCCTTCAGTTTCCTTTTGCAGCAGGCTGGCGGAGGTTTTCCTTCGCTACACCTCCGAGTAACACACCTGTTGCAGGTGGCTACATGGCCTGTGGTCACGCTTGGACATGCCACAGTCTGAACACATGAACATTTAAACCGCGATCGTCCCTCCTGTTCGTACTGGACACTAAAAAGATTTCTTCCCAATGAACAACAAAATCCACACAGTATTTCAATCTAATTATCCAGAGCTAGTGTGAGTCGCCCAAATGGGTCAAACCAAGCGGCGATCTGCCGTTTCCTTCGTGTTGTTCTCCTTCAGCTCCAGGAGAAGCAGAAGGGATTGTTGTAACAAAAAGCATAAACGCCACAAGACATCCACTCAGACTGCAGCAGCGTCGTATTCACTGCAGACCAACTTCAGAATATATTTTTGCACAAAACGAGGACGGAGGATATCTGGCCCCCGTCACTTGCTTTGGAATCTCCTCATGAAGAGATGTCTTAATGTCCCGTATGAGCAGGAGGAACAACCTGACTGTGGTTTTAACACGGTGAACCTGCCCGCTCAGGGCTTCAGTCGCCTAAAGACAACCACGGTCCAGATCCACTACGCGCCCGGACCCCTTCACAACACTTCCTTCAGTGGGAAAAACAAAGCTGGTAGAAAAACAGTGCTGACAGAATAATGGACCAAAGTCTTAAAGTCCGACTGGAGTTGTTAACTGCTGTTCAGGTGGTTGGCGTCTCCCGGATCATCAGCCATCCCAGCTACAACACTCAGACCAAAGAGAGCGACGTGGCTCTGCTGAGGCTGCAGGAGCCGCTGGTCTTCAACCAGTTCGTCAGACCCATCGACATCTGGACGGCTCCACTGCCTCCCTTCACCATGTGCACCATCACCGGCTGGGGCTCCACCAGAGAGAGTGAGGCAGCACAAGACTCAGGAATTGTCAAAGTGCTTCTTGAATCTGAGCTGACATGACTTGATGTTTCTTTCTGGTTCATCAGATGGTCCTCGAATTAACAGACTGCAGGAGGTGAACGTGACCATCCTGGCCCCTGAAGTCTGTAACCAGTTATACGTCGGCAGGATGCGTCCCTCCATGTTCTGTGCTGGGAAGGACGAAGGAGGAGCTGACGCCTGCCAGGTAAGACCTGAACGCCTCCAGGGCCCGAGAGGATGAGGAGGGAATCTACAATCTGAGACCTTTGTCTTTTCCGTCCTATCTCGTGTCTCTTCTTTGTGCCATCTTGTGTCTCCAACACTGTCCTGTTTGGGTCTCAGGGGGACTCTGGAGGTCCTCTGTCCTGCTTCACTGGCAGCAGGTACGAGCTGGCAGGTCTGGTGAGCTGGGGAGTCGGTTGTGGACGAGCCAGGAGACCAGGAGTCTACACCAAAGTCCAAGAACACTCGAAGTGGATTTCAGACAACATGAGTGAGTTAATAATCCGACACCTGACCGTTTAGCTGTAGAAGATGTACTCCAGTCTGAAGAGCTGATGTTCCGTCACGTCTGCAGATGAGAACTCCATGCATGCAGACGTCCTCCCTACTGAAGGTAGCTTTTTAATTCCAGCATTCTGTCTTTTAAACTGACCTGCTGCACTTAATGCTGATCTGCATTTCTTCACCTGGATGACAGAGGACAGGTGTGGTAAGCAGCAGAGCTCCAGCTGTGAGAAGACTCCAGGCCTCGCCAGTCTCTCAGTGTCCCAGGACGGTGAGGTGTCCGTGGGGAACGTGACAGAATCCTGCCCCTTCCTCTGGCCCTGGCAGGTCAGCCTGCAGGCCAACGGAAACCACTACTGCAGCGGCGTGCTCGTCCACCGCTACTGGGTCATCGCTGCTAAACACTGCAACACCAGGTGAGACGTCGGCTGACTGCAGGACACGTCCCGTCAGGTCCGACTGTCACCACTGACTTTGCTTTGCCCCTGCAGAGCTAAAAAGGACATGGCGGTTCTGGGAGTTCATGACCTTGGGTTCTCATCATCTCAAACCATCCTGGTGGACGAGGTCGTCAACCTGCCGCAGGACGCCAGCTTCCCCCCGAAATCGGACCTGTCACTGCTTCACCTCAGTTCGCCCGCCAGATTCAGTAGGAACACCTGCAAAACAATAAACTGCACAAACACTTAAATGTGTCCACTGGACCACTGAGGCTCTGACGGCTGTCCTCTGGCTGTCTCCAGGCTCTAACGTGTCTCCAGTCTGCGTCCCTGCTGAGGACGAGAAGCTTGACGGCAGCTGGTCTTGTGTCACAACCGGCTGGGGAGCCTCGAAGGCAACAGGTAGCGTCCACATGTCCGCGCTCGCCAGCCAACACAGGTCACAGCTGAACACCCTCGCCATGACGTGTGTGTGTGTGTGTGTGTGCACGCAGTGGACGTTGATCCAGAGCGGCTGCACCACGCTGGACTGACGCTGGTCAATCAGACGAGCTGCAGGGAGAAGTGGGGAGGGCAACTGGTCAGTGACGCCCACATTTGTTCGCACCCTGCGGCCTCCATCTCCTGCATGGTAACTCGTTGACGCCGCCTCTCTCAAACGATCGCTAACAGTTGTCCAATAGTAACTGAGGGCAGCACCTCCTGTGGTGAATTTAAACTGACTTCAGAAAAGAAACTTTAGGACTGACTTGCTAAGATTAAGAACTCTGTTTTTGCAGGGCGAATCTGGAGCGCCACTGTTGTGTCAGAGGCGTGGTGTCTACTTCCTGTTTGGTGTGGTCACATGGGGCAGCAGGCGGTGTGATGCAGACAAACCGGCCATCTTCTCCAGCGTATCTCATTATCACTCATGGATCACTGAGGTGACGGAAGACTGAAGTGAGAAAATAAACCCATTTAACTGGAAGCCACCTGTCTTGTGCTTTTTGAGTTACTTAGAAACCGCCAGCGGTCGAGGGGCCTCGCTGGAGTTCAGCCCGACTTCTGTCGTTTCAGTTTGAGGCGTCTTTCTCTTAGAAACAACACGGTTTGATTTAATCAACATTTATCTTTATTTTGTTGCATGAACAGGTTTAAAATGTCAAAGTGCAGGGACGTTTTTATGGCAGCAGCACACTTCAGACGGCCACTGGGGGGGTTGTGTCTATTGGTGTCGAAACGTCAGTCAGTGAAAGCCGGCATCGCTGAAGTCTCCGGACTTCACTAGTTTAACACTTTGTCGGCCATCACAGAGCAGGGTCTGGAGAGGTCCGAGCACCTGAACGCATCGTTAGTGTTGATGTGATGAAGATGCTTCTGAAGCTGGTCCGAGGCCTGTCAGTGACCAGGGTTCCGGTTAGTCTCTCAGCTGTCCTGCAGCAGGTCGTACGAGCCGCCGGTCGCCACCTCGTGTCTGTCCTGCGCCTGCAAACGGAGCGACAGTCTGCAGTTAACGGTTATCAGCCTTCAAGCTGAAGCTTCTTTTCATCATTAATCATTTTTTCAGTCTAATGATGATAATCTCAACAATCTGAAAAGCGCTGACTCACTGGGACATCAGGTGTGTTGGACTCAGCAGGTTCTGGAGCTGCTTCATAAACGGGGTTACAGATGCTGCGACTGGAGGGGGGGGGTCGAGCTTCCTCCTCCCCCTCCTCATGGTCCTGTCGGCGCGAGCAGGGCGAAGGTTACACTTCCACTAATATTAGAAATGCACTAATAAATGTTCTATAAATGCATTTCTGGCACTGAGATCAACAATCTCTTAAACCCAGTTCATAGAGTTGTCGTTTCAAAAAGCAACCACTGTATTGTGCTACAACCAACACGTGCAAATAATGACATTAAAACTTAGAACCGTACTAATTAAAGTTGTATTATAATAAAACCAACATGTTGTAAATGGGTTATACTGCTGATGGAGGCGTCGGAGGATAAAGGGATCATGTCACTTGTACAAACACCGACCTTGAAGTAGTGGAACTGGAAGGGTTTGGTGTTGTGGGTGTAGAAGTGGTAGCCAACAAAGAGGCCTCCTGCCACCAGAACGATCAGCAGCACCACTCCGACTCCCATCCCCGCCTTATGGGCCGCATGCACCTGCACGAGGTCAAAGGTCACACACGGAAACACTCTGAATACCAGTTTCAACTCTTGATTATTTGTCAGAAAACTGAAAATACTGTGTCGTTATGACATCACTCACCTGGCGAGGAGGCGGGGCTTTCAGCGGTCCCTGGAGAACATGTATGATCCCGTTGGAGGCCAGGATGTCCGATTCAGTGACGAAGCGCTCGTTGATGTAACGGGATGACTGAGGAGGGGAAAAAGGTTTTAAATTCTCTGACGACAGAATCTGCATGTTTAAGAACTCCACTCAAATATCTGCCATTTCCTACACAAGAACTCTGCCACTATCCTCCTTTCTCAGTGCAGAGTTCCAGGCCCTCTGCTGCATTAAGAACGCATTCAGGCAAAAAGGGAACTAAGATGTTCGCTTTCACTGACTGGAGCCAACCACAGGCAGCTGGAGCCTTCTGGTAGCTCGCACTGCCTTAGCGGAGTCTGGCTGGTTAGCAGAAACCTGGTGATCCTGAAGTGCAACTGCATTTAACCGAACACCAGTCAAATGTCGGCAGATTAGATCAGTGGCACTTCATGAATTACAGACCTAATGAAGCAGCACTGCGAGAGAAAGTGATGGGACTGTAAACCCAAGTCGCAAGAGACGGGAAGAAAATGTCTCCCGCGCATCAAACTTCCAGAATATTTGACTACAAATCAAAAACGGCACTTGTGTTGCTTTGCTGATCAGATATTTGAAGTGACAGTCCTGCGGGAGGACGGTGTCGCCCTCCAGTGTACAGTAGCAGTAACACATCTGACCAGAGCCGAGGGGTCGAGCAGGTCAGCGACCCCGAGGACGGTCAGACTGCCGACCCGCGTCCTGATCCGGCTGCCGTTCTTCAGCTGGCTGAGAGGAAGAGCCTGACCCTCCGACAGGTGGAACTCAATAGCCCGCTGAGACAGAGTCTGCAGGGACACGTGGACAGGTGAGGACAGGTGAGGACACGCGGACAGGTAGAGGTACGAGATGAGATCTTTCCTAGTGGCTCACCTGGTTGTCGGGCAGGCCGTTGTTGTCAGGTACAAACAGCGTCGACTGCACCGTCAGGTTACCGAGACGCTTCACAAACTGCCTCCCGGACTCGGACACCTGAGAGTAGTTCAGGATTTGCTGCAGGAGCAAAACAACATGTGAAGGTGAACGAGAGCAGGCTTCACGGCGCCTCCATCTGATGACCTCACGTGTGACTCACTGTGAGGAAGTTGGAGAAGGTCGCTGTGGATTCGAGGACCTGCAGCAGGTTCCCGGTGCAGCTGAAACCGTCTCCAACGTAACCGGGTTTACACTCGCACGTCACCTCTGAAACAAGCACCGGCTGATTAGCGACGATCAATACATCCGAACAGTGAGAACAGCTCCGTGTCTCCGTGTCTCCGCTCAGAAATATGCTCCTTTTTCTTTAAGCGGTCATTTTTATCAGGACAAAAAAGTCTATGTATAGAATCAGACTGTTGTTTTGTCACAACCTAAACAGAAACGCTGTTAAAACTCGTCACGTGTATTTCGTCTTTATTCTAATTTGAACGTTTTGCTTTTTTTCTCTCTTCTTCTGCTCTTTCGTGCACATCGTCACTAGGTGGCACTGTTGCTGCTCTAAAAGAAGAACTAACTAGAAGACATGTCTCCGGGTCAGCTGGGTCAGAGCGTCCCTCCTCTTCCTCACTCACCCTTCATCCGGTAGCAGAAGGTGTCCCAGGTCTCGCTCAGGTTTTTGCGGGTGCCGTAGTCCACGATGCCCACGTGGCCGAAGCCACAGAGGGGGTTGGAATAGGAGGTGGGGTAGGCCACCCGGGCCTGGTCCAACCAGCCGGCAGCACACATGTTCAGCCCGCCCTAAAGAGACCAGCAGGCCCAGCAGGCCCAGCAGGCAGCAGTAAGATCAGCTGTGTGTCGTCACATGCAATCCAACTTTATTTCTAAAGCACCTTCAAAACAACACAGTTGACCAAAGTGCTGAACACAGACTCTATAAATACAGGACAGGATAAAATAGGACACCGACGCAGAAAAATAACAAACCGCAGTAACAACACAGTGAAAGTCAACCCTCAGACTGCGTTAAATGCCAAAGAAAAGAAATGAGTTTTAAGAAGAGATTTAACAGCAGGAAAGGACTCTGGGAGTTCGCATCGAAGTTTACCACGTTTAGTTTCCTCAAGCAGCTGCTCGCTGACGCAGCGTCGAACAAACGGGAGGAAACAGCGCGTCTGGTGGGGACTATTTCCAGCGGCGGATGAATCCACGTGTGTCTGGGGCAGCAGGACGGTGTGTGTGACAGAGTGTGTGTGTGTGTGAGAGTGTGTGAGAGTGTGTGACAGAGTGTGTGTGTGAGTGTGAGTGTGAGAGTGTGTTGATGCTGATGAAGAAACAGCAGTGAGGCTCACGGAGGTTTTCACAGCCCCAACACTACAGCAAGTGCTCGTCCGAGCGCTTCAGGTAACGTGACACCTGGAACATAAAGCTGCTGGGACCTGATGTGGCGTTCACTGACCTGCTGAGCGTAGGACAGCTGAGCGTACGTAGCCAGGCGGCCTCCCTCTGCAGCGCAGCCATGCAGAGCTGCAGTGTAGTTCAGCTTGTACTGACCTTCATCTGAACGGTAGTGGAACACACCGAGCCTGGCGTCTACACACAAACACAACACACACACACACACACACACACACACACGGACACGTCTGTGTTCCTGCTGACATCAGCTGGTCGAAGCTCCAGGTTGTTAAAGCTGCTCGAATCAACGTCCTTGGTAACTTCGTTTGTTTTGAGCATAAAATCACACAAGAAATAAGAAGGTTCTAGTAAGTCACTCTTTGTAAAGGGCGTAGTGCTTTCATTAATTCATTATAATCCATTAATAATACTTCTTTGTCGTATGCAGAACATCTGAACCAAACAGTCACAACTGCAGACTTGATGAACTGCTAAGAATGATTGATTGATGATAAGTAGATAACTTACTAATGTTTGCAGGTGGCCTATTAGAAAGGGGAAAGCTTAATTCATCATTTTAGTATTCAAGTGTATCCTTGATGGCTAATCAGAAGCAGAGACACACACGACCCTTTATTAATGCGATATAGTGGATCTGTAAAGCACAGCTGTCCAAATGCTTTTGGCCACATGGCGAATGTTGCCAGGTTCACGTTATGATGACATCATGCCAGAACGACGTGGGCTGCTGTCCAATGAGATTTAAGCGAAACATTAATCAGCTTTGGTGTTTTATCCAGATACCTTCGAAGTGGAGGTCGGTACATTTGGCGTCTTCATGACATCGTCCGTTGTCTTGGAGACAGCGGCTGATTGGCAGCTGTTTGACCTCACAGGTGACCCCGTCTCCGATGTAGTTGTCCTTACAGCTGCACTTCTTCTTCCCCTGTTCACACGAGCAGATGACATCAACACGTCTGAAGGTCGAAACCGCGAGATGATTCTCGTGTCGTCCTCACCGGCCCCGTCATGGTGCAGGTGGCGTGTTCGTGGCAGCCGCCGTTGTCTCCGGAGACACAGGGGTCGACGGGCTGACAGGTGAAGCCGTCTCCAGAGTGACCTTTAGGACAGGTGCAGCTCACCTTCTGTCCCTTCTGAGAACACTTGGCTCCTCTAGCACAACCACCGTTCCAGATCTGACAACTGTCCACCACTGCAGACAGACAGGCAGGTGGAGAGACAGACAGGCAGTCAGAGAGACAGAAAGAGGCAGACAGACAGGCAGTCAGTCAGAGAGACAGACAAACAGGCAGTCAGAGAGACAGAAAGAGGCAGACAAACAGGCAGTCAGAGAGACAGACAAACAGGCAGGCAGAGAGACAGGCAGGCAGGTGGAGAGACAGAAGGAGACAGACAAACAGGCAGACGGAGAGACAGACAGGCAGTCAGGCAGACAGACAGGCAGTCAGAGAGACAGACAGGCAGACGGAGAGACAGACAGGCAGTCAGAGAGGCAGACAGGCGGAGAGACAGAAAGAGGCAGACAGACAGGCAGTCAGGCAGACAGACAGGTGGAGAGACAGACAGGCAGGCGGAGAGACAGGCAGGTAGTC
>CM022484.1:3801814-3814888 GCA_011952105.1 Coreoperca whiteheadi
TTCTCTGCCTGCCTGTCTGTCGGTCTGTCTCTCCGCCTGCCTGTCTGTTGGTCTGTCTGCCTGTCTGTCTCTCCGCCTGCCTGCCTGTTGGTCTGTCTGCCTGTCTGTCTCTCCGCCTGCCTGTCTGTCGGTCTGTCTCTCTGACTGTCTGTCTGTCGGTCTGTCTCTCTGACTGTCTGTCGGTCGGTCTGTCTCTCCGCCTGCTTCTCTGCCTGCCTGTCTGTCGGTCTGTCTGTCGGTCTCTCTGCCTGCCTGTCTGTCGGTCTGTCTCTCTGCCTGCCTGTCTGTCTGCCTGTCTGTCTCTCCGCCTGCTTCTCTGCCTGCCTGTCTGTCTCTCCGCCTGCCTGCCTGTCTGTCTGCCTGTCTGTCTCTCCGCCTGCCTGCCTGTCTGCCTGTCTGTCTCTCCGCCTGCCTGCCTGTCTGCCTGTCTGTCTCTCCGCCTGCCTGCCTGTCTGTCTGTCGGTCTGTCTCTCCGCCTGCCTGCCTGTCTGCCTGTCTGTCTCTCCGCCTGCCTGCCTGTCTGTCGGTCTGTCTCTCCGCCTGCCTGCCTGTTGGTCTGTCTGCCTGTCTGTCTCTCCGCCTGCCTGCCTGTTGGTCTGTCTGCCTGTCTGTCTCTCCGCCTGCCTGTCTGTCGGTCTGTCTCTCTGACTGTCTGTCTGTCGGTCTGTCTCTCTGACTGTCTGTCTGTCGGTCTGTCTCTCTGCCTGCCTGTCTGTCGGTCTGTCTCTCCGCCTGCCTGTCTGTCTGCCTGTCTGTCTCTCCGCCTGCCTGCCTGTCTGTCGGTCTGTCTCTCCGCCTGCCTGCCTGTCGGTCTGTCTCTCTGACTGTCTGTCTCTCCGCCTGCCTGTCTGTCGGTCTGTCTCTCCGCCTGCTTCTCTGCCTGCCTGTCTGCCTGTCTGTCTCTCTGCCTGTCTGTCTCTCTGCCTGCCTGCCTGTCTGTCTGCCTGCCTGTCTGTCTGTCGGTCTCTCTCTCCGCCTGTCTGTCCACCTGTCTCTCTGTCAGTCTGTTGGAGCTTATGACTCTTTGGCCTTGTTGTTCTCTCTCTTATAACTAACCCGTTTGGTTGCTGCAGGGGATCAATAAAGTGCATCTGACCGGTCCATTCACACACACTGACGCTACCATCAGGAGCAGTTTGGGGTCCCGTGTTCTGCTCAGGGACACTTCAGCATGTGGACCGGAGGAGCCGGGGATCGAACCGCCAACCCAAGTAATCTTGAACTCACCCTGCGGCGTCTCACAGCGTTCTCCGGTCCAGCCGGCCTCACAGAAACATGCACCTGTAGCTCTACGTCCGTCGTCACATGACCCGTGTTCCGAACAGTTACAGGCTGAGGACCAGACGACGAGGACAAGTGTCAGGATTATAACACCCGAAGACAGCAAACAGGAAACTATCTGACCGCTGCTCACCTTTACAGGTGGCTCCGTAGAATCCATCGCTGCACAGCTCACAGGCCACGCCCCTGAAAGCTGAGTCACAGGTACAGGTACCGTTACCAAGGTGACCGTCGTCACATTTACCACGGTTACCGCAGGGAGAGCTGACGCCCCCGGGACAGACTGGACAGAGAGGAGAAACATCATCAGATCAATGAACAGCTGATCAGAGAGACAATACATGTTCCCTGATGATGTCACGTGCTCATTAATATATTCGTGATGCTGATGATGTCATTTGCATGCCCAAAGGTTCAATGTAAGAAAAAATAAACAACATTTTTAAATCCCAGATGCAGAAATCTTCAGTTACACAAACAGTCAATTCTAAATATTTATGTTTTTAAAACAATGAAACCATTTTCCAAAATACTCAAAACCATATTTATTATATTTACAAACACAGGGAAGCAAACGAGTATGGAAGCCCAGTTGTGAAAAATTTAAAATCTAAATATTTATGGTACGTCCAGTTTTGAGTTACTGAATCAAATTGTAACTTTTATATTTAAAATTGTGAAATAGTAAATCAGAATTATTTGTTAAAATTAAAGTTTTTCTGTCAGATCTATGATAATAAATCAATATTGTGAGATGGTAATTAAAAAAAACACTTTTTAAATCATAACTAGAACTTTGGTGGTAAGAAAAACAATAATGTTTAAAATGAAAATGAGACAGTGAGTCAAAATAGCTTTTCAGTCAGAATTATGTTAGTAAGGAAAACATTTGCTTTTTAATTTAAAATTGTATTATATAAGTTATAATTATGAACTAGTGAATTTAAACTTTGACTTATCATATCAGAATTTTGAAGTACAGTACCATCTCATAAATAAGTGAAGGTACTAAGACATAATTTAGACAGTGAGTCGACATGTTCACTTCTTTGTTGTTTCCCTTGCAGGAATGAGCTTCCACAGAGGAGCCCCCAGATTTGGGATCTTCTCTCTTTTAATTAAATGGATCCCGGCTGCTGTTAAATGTAGTGACAAGTGTCTGCAAGTTGGTTAATATGTAGTTGACGGTGTGATCTCACCCAGACAGTCTCGTCCATAGTAACCATGACAACACTTTGGCTGCCAGAAGTTGACGGTGCAGATGCTGCGACAGCCAGAGTTTTTAGTGACGTGCATTGTGGGAAGGTCGCACCTCTGAACCTCCTGACGACAAAACAAAGAGAAGGAGTCAGAGACACAAACAGGTTTCTGACAGATTTGGTATATTTGCAAACAGAAGACAACTCAGACCTTTAGTTTGGACCCTCTGGGACAGCGAGCAGCTGAGGAGGTGCACAGTCCACAGCTCATCTACCACAGAAGAAGAAGAAACGTCAGAGCTGTTGCAAATGGATCACAGTTAACGATCCTATCATAGTTCATTGTTGATTAAGTTGTTGTCCAATCAGAGATCAGCTGTAAACAAACAGTCTCCAAAACTAAACTGTAAAGCCTTTCGGTTTTTCTGTTGATGTATGTTGAAGGGAGCAGCACCCCCTGGTGGCCTCACTGGAAGCTACCTTACCGGAAAAGCCTAAGAATAAAAGAAGGTAGCCACACAGGTGTGTACTGATCCAGGTGGAAGAAGCACAGAGCGTTTATTTTCCAAGCGTGAGCGCAACATAGAAATAATGATGCTTCCATTGTCTTCCTCATATGTTAGTCGCTTTGGATAAAAGCATCTGCTGAATGACCACATGGAAATGTAATAACATGGAGAAGAATTATAAGTGATTTAATTTGTTATTTTGGGTCTTATGCAGTAGAGAGTCCTTTAATTTCAAAGTTACACTTTATTGTAAATTAAACTTTATACAAGTAACCTTCTAATTTGTTGTCATCGAATCGGCAGCATGGTCTTCATCCCGAAGGAAAGCAAGATGAAGATCATCGAACAGTGAGCAGAAACAACAAACGGAACGTGAACAGGCGCAAACACTTCCGCATCTACATTAGAGAAGAGGAACGTGCCGCTATGAAACTATTTGAAAACACTTAAAAAAAGAGCATAAATCTATTCTTTATGTGCTTCTTCGAGTGTTTATCAACTCAGTCTGACACAAGAGGTAATGGGCTCTTTGCTGCCCCCTGTGGCCAATGAAAGGAAAACAATCAGTGGCTCTAATGAACGCTGGGAAACAGAGTTGCGGTGTGATTTCACCCATTGGCCACTAGGGACAGCAGTCAGTCCATTTTGGACACACTCAAACACTAGTATATTTAGAATTTTATAACTATAAATTTGGGGCATTTTATGCTTTTATTAGATAGTGATAGTGGAGAGATGCAACAAAGGTCCCCAGCTGGATTCAAACCGGGGAAGTGTGGTTCATGGTCGGCACCCTAACTCCAAAGCATCACGTCCTACTTTTTATATTTTTAACCACTGGGTTTTCCTTACAATATATTTTGAAAAGGCATCAAGGACCTTTATTGTTTTGGTAAATGTACATAGGTGAAACTTCCCCAAATCTAATGAAAGGCACAGCCCAGAAACCTTTCAGGGGGAGGCTTCATGGGGCAACATATCACTTATGTAAGCAAGAGCATATGTAGGAGCCTCATTTTCAAGCGAGTCAGTTGGAAACCTTAAAATTTCAGATGGAAGATGACGTTTTTGACCAACTATCTACAGCTGATTGTTTTCATTTAGTAAAATTGATGGAACTCAACCAGAAAGGAGAAGCAGCTTTTGACTATATCTGTCTGAAATCAGTTTCAAAAATTGGTATAAAATGTGACGGTAAATCCGTCATTGTTATCACTGTAAACTGCATATGTGTCATGGTAGATTGTAGAGTGTGACAGGCGTAACAACAGCAGCTAAAGGTGTGGACACACATTACAAATGTTCTTGGAATCTGGAGGTGTTCTGGCAGCTGTGTAGAGACACGACTGTGATCAGTCTACGTATCGTCGGCTGTCTCTTTATTTTCTCAGTCTTGCTGTACGTGCTCCTTTCTGACGGTCAAGATGAATACAATGTTGGTGGAAACAGTCAGTAAAGTGATGATTTACCTGAAGGTCAAAGGTCATCTGTTCATCACAGCGTCCTCCAAGGCTGGGTGGAGTCAGCAGGCAATCGATCCCGTAGGCGATCCCACTGTTAAAGACGAGGTGTCTCTGAACGATCCGACACTTTCCATCATTAACAAAGATTTCTCCCTGTTTAAAGAAGAAACAACCGGGTCAACAAGTGCCCAGTGTCAACTCTTCCTCTGTTTCTGTTGTACTTACGATGTCGTCTGTTCCTCCACAGGTGAACGAGAGCGGTGAACCCTGCAGAGTCCGAGCTTCGTGCAGATAGATCAAACCTTCAGCGTAAACCTGAGAGTGGAGAAAGAACGTTTGGGGAGAAAAAGAAGCTAAATGTGACTCTAAGATGGATGGTTGCTGCTGGCTCCACCAAACACCAAAACTTTCATGAGTTCCCCTGGTGGCTGAGCACTGAGACACAATCCACATCACTGCCACAACCACAGCTCAAGTCCCATTTTACCCCCATGTTAGCTGTCAAGCCAATAAAGACACCCCCAACTTTACTTTGTATTGTCTTGTCGTGAGATCACCAATTATGGATCTCATCATCTATGAGACAATTTCTTGTGATTAGGGGTTTATTACTCATGTGACAAAATCCTGAACTCAAACAACAGGGCCAGGTGTCAAATTCAGGTTTGGAGTTCCTCAGGGGTAATATCTAGGTCATATTTCTCTTTTCATTTTTTGTCTTTCCTCTTGATTTTTAAAATGTGAAGCTACATAGAACATATATATATACACAATATACTATATATGTAAATGGACTGTACTTGTATAGGTCCTTACTATATACACACATATAACTGCTGGACAAACATCGGCAAAATGAATACATGGAATTTAATTTTCCCTGTCAATGCTTCCTTTGTCGACAATATTTAACACCACCATGGGATCTGATTTTATTATATGCAGACAATACACAGTTATACCGGCTAATAAATACTATTGATCTTTGTATGCTGCGCCCCCCCGCCAAGTTGTTTCTAACTGCCTTGTTATAAAGCACCTTGTAGCATAGAGTTTCCCCTCGGGGATTAATAAAGTATTTCTGATTCTGATCTGATTTACAAAAGCACTCTTTAAATAAAGTTTATTATTGTCATTATTTTAATCTTCCTCACCTTCTGGGCCTGCAGGATGTGGTACTTGAGGTACTCCACCAGCTGTGGTCGGTTGTCAAGGTGGAACAAGAAGTCCTTCTGCTCCTGCGGCAGAGACGCCATGACGCCATCTGAGGGCAGGAAGACCGTCACCGGCTGGTACATCCCATCATTCACCAGGTTCATCACACCTGTGTCCTGAAACATACAGACATAGTTCACCATTGGGTGAATTAAAAATAAATGTCACTGTTTAACAAGACCCAGGTCAAATGACCAATTAGCATGTGCGATATACGTGCTTCATTCCCACAATTCAGTAATTGATACCCTTAAAAATGTGATTGTTGGTCTTTGGGCTCATTGCCCAAAAGCAATTTGTGAGCAGTGCTTACACACAGATGGTGTCCGAGTCACATTTCACAAATAATTGTCTCTCGCAAACAGTAGATTTGTCCTGAAGTTCTAAAGGGCTCTCTCTAATACACGAGCCACATGTGTGGCATTAATTAATATTGCAAATTGCAGCTCGTATGTTGAAAATTTGGGGAAAGAGGCCCCTGAATTACATTTTTCCATTTGTGTCCCGCTTCCGAGAGTCAGCACCTGGTCATAGTGGAGGGTTTGTGTTCCTCGGTGACCATGGGAGCTGTGTTCGGGGGGAAATAAATCCTGAGAGGGTCTCCCAAGACAAACTGGTCCAAGGTGAGGGGCCAAACTAAAGTCTGACTGTGGGACTTCTAATGATTGGCATCTTTGGTACAACCTCGCCCACAAATGGGCGGCCAGGGCCTCTACATACAGTTGGGGTTCACCTCTGCATGCGCACTAGCGCTGAAACCGAACTCCATGGTTAGGACTACACTCTCTCCTTATCTTGAGTTGCCTGGGATGAGAGGCAGCACTTCAGGGTATCCGACCTTCTTGGAGTCTCTGGACCTCTGGACTCCATAGCTCTGTGGGTGGATTTCAAAGCTCATTTGGAGGAACGATTGAGAAACCTGGATGAGGGTGATCAGGAGGAACAGCCTGCCTGATCTGAACCCGAGTTGTGCTCTGTTATTGAACTTTTCTGCGGGCCATGGATTGTCAGTAACGGACACCATGTTTGAGCAGCTGATACCTGAACACTTGAGGCCAAACATCAATGACCACATTTATAGTTACGTCATGGGATCTGCAGCCATATGTCTTGGACACTCATGTAAAGAGAAAAGCAGAGCTGTCAGCTGGTGGTGGCGTGGATCAGCTGGGTGGGGGGGGGCTGCCGGACAGACCTGGTAACCCCATACGTGTGGTGAAGGTGAAGTGGGAACTTCTGGCCCCTGTCTGCAAGGTCTTCCAGTCTCACCTCCAGAAGAATGTTTCTTGAATCCAGGGACGACAAAGATGTGGAATCCAAGCGGGCCACATTGGAATCCTCCACTGCGGGAGGCCTGGGAAGGAGTTTCTTAGCCTACTCCTCTTAGGTTAGTGGTGGGAAATGGATGGATGGAATGTATGTGCTCACATGAATAGATTATCTCTAATTATTATTAGAGATACATGTCTGTCCGTCCAGGAAGATCCCTCCTCGGTTCTTCTTTCTGTTTATTTTTCTGTTCCAGGTTTTATTTGTGGAGTTCCTCCTTATCTAAACCGAAGGCCTAAGGACAAAGGGACTGGTTTGCTCTACAGATTGTAAAGTCCTCAGAGATAAATGTGAGATTTTGAGATATGTAAATAAACTTGACATGTGAAGTGTTTTACAGTGAAACAATTGGTCATCCAAAGTCTGTTGAAGATAACACAACATTGTGTTTAGCTGTTAAAACCTGATGTATATCCAGGCATCTTAGATCGAAACCAAACTGGATTAAACCTAGTCATTCGACTGTGGGAGTTTGGAGGGGAAGGTGATAATTGAATGCTATTAATTTGAGAGAATAAATGAAGTTATTTGAAGGAACAAATAAGTAAAACATGTCCTTCATGAAACTTGACAGGCTTCTTCATCTTTTTTAATGGTTTTAATGTCTTACCTCGAGCAGTTTGTAGAAGGTTTTATAACCATGGCGTTCAGTCACATCAGTCAGGTTCAGCTGTGTTAAATCCAGCAGAAAAACATTCATAAGAAGGAGATTTAGACAATGAATTGATTAGTGGAAAAGAAATCGATTCTTGAAACAACTAATTAATCCAGTCATTTATCCAGTAAAATCTCTTTTGGTCACACTAAAATAAACGTTTGAAGACAATACTTTTGCCTCTGGGAACTACAGAACTACTTTATTAGCAGATTAATCAGATTAATAAATTGTGCACTTACCGGAACCTCTGGCTCATTTTCTTTAGGAGGAAACAGAATCTTGTTGATCTCATGAAAGATCCCGTTAATGCTGATGTCGTCGCTGTAAGTCACGTTAGCTTGGTTGATGAAGATGTTGCCCTGAAAATATCCGAAGTACAAACATTCATTTCCAAACAAGAGACATTACTTTCATCCTTTAGACATCTTTAATTCCTCCATGAAGTCCAGATTACACATTAAGTAAAGATGAATTTAACTTTATTCTACACAAAGTCTGCCAGCTAACTTTTTAAGAATGAACCTTGGGGAGATCTACAGGGAGAGCAACGGGTTACTCCAGCTACATGGACGGACTGCACAGCAAGAACTTTCTGCAATCGGAAACCAACATTCTTTCCCGTCCGGCGAATCGAACAGAACTGCCAGATAATGTCTTCCTTTACGGACTGGTAACGTAACCACTGGGCATAACATAGCATAGCAACATGGCTAAGCACAGGACTGTGTTCCTTTTGAATTAGATTGCTTTCGTTTGACGCCATTTTGGACCCAAGCAGCCATTTTGGATCACACACACTCACACACATTGTGTTTCCATCACTTTCGGGGACATTACATTGACTTACATTCATTCCCTGGAGCCTTACCCTAACCCTAACCATAACTAGATCAAACCTAACCCTTACGCTAGCCTAAACCTAACCTTGCCTTTACTCTAACCTTAAACCAAGTTTTCATCCTAAAATGTAACGATATACGTTATGGGGACTTGCATTTTGTCCCCATAAGAAAGGCAAATCCTCACAATGTGACTGTGTAAACAGATTTATGTCCCCACAACATTAGTTATACCCGCCCACACACACACACACACACACACACACACACACAGCCTTTGTTCTGTAGTTTAGTGCATTTAGAGTTAGACTTCATATAGTATGTTTTTGCTTTGTTTATCTTTAGTTAGTTGGTTTTATTTATCCCCGTAGGGAAAGTACCAGCTGGTCATCAGTCAACACTAGAAGATGAATTTAAAGATCTAATTGCTTGGGAGATGAGAGATAGTTTGGACCTGTTTTACCTGGGGCCACAGTACCGTTCACTGAGTTCAGATACATAATGTAAGGGATGCCTCTTATTGTGCACAATAACGTTGGCTTTATTAAGCACTCTCTATGTATAAGCTTTGTTTTATTAATGCTGGTGTATTATTATGCTCCCCTCTGTAATGCTTCAGTGAATCATTTGCCAACCTCTTCAATGTTGAACTCCTTCAACCTACTAGCTTTTAAGGATAATTTTTGGTTATTAATATAATTATTAATCTGAGTTCCAAATTGATAGTTTAGTGTATTTTATGAGACTGAATCAATGAATTAGATATCCTTTTCCCTTGTTTAAGGGTGGTACCCCCGAGGAGTTTATTAATTAAAGTTCTTATTTATTATTATCTTTGATAATTCTGAGCCATAATTAATTGATTGCACCTAGACACTTTGGTGCCCCTTTAACCAATGTCAATCCCAACAATACAGAAGTCTAAGTTACATCAGACAGAGAGACCCTGCACTGAGTCAGATATCTAAAATTAAATAAACTAATCAAATATGGGCCAATAACCGAACTGATTCTCTCACAGAAAAAAAGAGTAAAGGTTATTTTGCAACAGCTGATGTGGTTCGTGTTCAGTAGACGTGACGCTGAAAATATTATAAAATCACAACAGGCTACAGCTGCACCGTTTTGCACATTTTCACTTTCTTCTATAAATATACTGTTTCTGAAAATACTCATTTTAAATGTAGAATATATTAACTTCCCACAAGTTTCTTTAAGCCACAAATTCCCAGAAAGCATACTTGACCTCAATGTTAGCTAAAGGCCTGAGATGAACCTAGACTCTGATTCTGCTCTCTGATTGGTCACCTGGGTGGACCTGGTGGTCAGGACGAGCCCAGACAGAGATGTCAGGTTTCGGGGTCGGCTCAGGTCAGCAGGCAGCAGAGTGTGACACATGACGATGTGGCTGCGCATGATGGAGGCAAATTGTTCCTTATATTTGTCTGACATCAACGATTTAATCTAAAAAGAAAGAAAAAAAAATAAGTAAAAGTCAGAAATCAGATACAAACAGGCAATCAGCTGTGCTGCTTATAGCTAACAGGTGTGACCAGAATCAAAGTACAGTTGGCTCAATGGGGATGTCTGCATGCTATGTTAGCAGTTAGCTGTTCCTACATACAGCCTCACAGAGCTGCTGGCATGTCTGCAGCCCTTTAGTCTGGTCAGTGTTGCTGTTCCCTCAGTTCACCTCAGCCGTTTAAAACAATATGCAGACGACTCAGTGGTTTTTCAGGAAAATGTGAATGATTTTCTGAGTGATGTTGAACAAGACATCACAATTATTAAAGAAATTGTTTGATGTACAATAAATTGTCCTGAAATTTAAGTGACGTGTTTAATCTTTGTAAATCATGTGATTAACACAGATGTTAAAATAAGAATTACTTATATCAATGTGAAATCAGAAATATCAAAATCAATTGCTCTGCTGTACAAAGCTGTATAAGTTATTAGAATTCTTCCTGAAGGGCATGAAAGCCAAAGCATTAAGTATTAAATAAATAAATATGAAATAAATAGTCACATGAGTAAATTGTGTTCAATAAATAAAACTCAACTCATCATTATAAAATGTGATTTCCTCCTTATTTTCATAACAGTTTTATAGGAATTTATTTTTATTTCATAAGAGAAATGTTGTATTTCAAAATGTCCTTTTTTTAAGGGTCTGTTTTTATTCATAATGACACTTTTCATGACAGTGATGATGTCACTGGCCCCTCACCGTTCATCACATGCCTCCTGCCTCTAAAGGCCCAATCAGATGGCGCAGATTTTGCAGAGAGAGGCGTCTTATTCCACTTGTTTTGTGTCCTATAGGCAGTAAGCTTCCTGGGCGCTGCTGACGCGCCCCGGATGCCTCGCATTTAGCTCTGAACACCTCGACATGGAAAAACTTCAGAGCAGAAAAGCCCCGCCATCATTTGCGTTTTCCCCCCCATTGTCCAATCAGATGCTTGGAAACTGTTGCTTTTGGAAGACAAACTAGTGGAGGTGTTTGCTACATGGTTTTACCGACTGCAGCTACCAGGATTTGAACAGAAACAGCAGTTAGTGCGCTAAACTACTTGACATTTCAGGTAAGTTGTTTTTACTAATTGAAACTTCCATCCATGGGTTGGTGGGACATTAACATCCATCGAGCCACACTACTGACATGCCAAAGATTTAAATAAGAAAGCTAAGTTTGTTCAGAAGAATCACACTAGTAAACACCTGACCCCAAATCCAGAGACTAAATGTGTCACCTGGCCGGCGCCGTAGGCTGCGAAGGCATCCGCGTTCGGAGCGAAGACGGTGAATGGGCCGCGACCCTTCAGAGACACATCTACCATCTGAAAGCAGAGTTTAACTTCAGTTAGTCTGTTTGTACCTGCAGAAGGCGACAGACGAGACGCCACTCACCATCAGCCCAAGGTAAAAGTCTCTCAGCCTCCTCTTCAGGATTTCCTGCAGAGAGCCAGCAGTTAGTTTAAAGTCCTGCGGTTGTTATCTTATCTTTAATGTGGGAGGGTCTCAGACGCCCACCTTCCCCACGGTGCCCCTGCAGGTGAGGCCGTCTCCTATGAAGCTACCAGTACAGGTGCAGGTACGAACACCTGGACCCGTCGTGTTACACCTGGCGTACTCGTGACAGCCGCCGTTTTTCTGGAAACATCAGCAGCAGGCAGGTTAATGACAGGAAAGTGTAACTGAGTACGACTGAACCATCTGAGGAAAATATTTCAATGAATTAATTTGAACCAAATCAGAAATGTGGTTTGGATTATAAAAAGTCACCTTTTAGGAAAGGACAATGTCCCAACTAAGGCCTCATTAAGAAAGATATCCTGATTACCCACTTATCAGAAATGATCACGACATTCTGATTATTGATCACAGCAACGTAGACGTTCACTCGTGGTAATAATGACAAACTGCTGCTGAGTCACATCAACGTTCAGCGTCACACTCATCACGTCTCATGGAACGGAATCATTCAGAGTCGAGACGAACTCACCTTTCGACACAAGTCGATCATCTTGCAGTTCTGTCCGTCACCTGAGTAACCTTGCCTGCAGGCACAGGAAGTCTGCAGACGAGTTACAGAAAACGACACCATAAACAACGAGCAGTAAACGTCTCACCATCAGCAGACGGCTGTTCATATTAGAACCTCCACCTCACAGAGTAAAAACAGTCTTTACTTTGTTGGGTCCGACGTGAACACAGTCTGCGTCCGCGTGGCAGCCTCCGTTCGCTTCCAGACAGGGATTTATTTCTGCAGGAGAAACACAGAACTCCTGCAGCACTCGAACACATCACACTACCTGTTAATTTATCTGGGAATCCGTCAGATTCATGTCGGGTCACAGACGCAGTTCTATCTGGACTCCGTGTCAGATATGTGTCACGCTGCTGTTTGCATATTTATGGGGCTCAAAACTACTTTTGTGTTCCTCGCAGTACTTTTGTTGCAGTACTTCTGGGTTGTCTGGCAGTTGTTTTGTGTATTATAGTGCATTAATGTTATAGTCTAATTTAAATTTCTTTTACATTTTTACACTCTTTAATTTGTGTTATTAACTAAAAAAATGTAAAGAAATTCTTTTTAGAAAAATAACTAAAAGTCGACCACCACACCGGAGTCCAAGCTACCAAAGGAACAGCGACTCAGCAGGGTTTGAACACATCACTAAGAATTTGAAATTCTTTACAGACAAAATAAAAACAGTGAACCTACCGACACACACGAGTCCATCACCAGAGTAACCGCTGTTACAGACACAGTCTCTTCGGCCGGGTCGAGTCCTCTTACAGACCGCGTGCAGGCTGCAGCCGCCGTTATCCACCAAACATGGGTCTTTAGCTGCAAACACCATCATCTCCATCATCATCACCACCTTCATCACCATCCCCACCACCACCATCATTACCCCCACCACCATCATCACCCCCACCACCACACCACCATCATCATCATCATCCCCACCACCATCATCACCATCATCACCACCATCATCACCTTCATCACCACCACCATCATCTTCATCCCCACCACCATCATCACCCCCACCACCACCAGAATCATCATCA
>CM022484.1:3817978-3829880 GCA_011952105.1 Coreoperca whiteheadi
TGTCCGTGTGACCTGTCCGTGTTACGTACCACGTTCTTCTGGACGCAGGCGGCTCTGCAGCCAATGGTCAGCAGGCGCTCTTCTTCAAACACCCGACTCATCATACATTTCCTCATCTTCGTGGATTTCTGCAGAGAACAGCAAGCTATCACAGGCCAACTCGGATAGTTTCTTTTGCATCTGTGTCGTGAAAGGCTGAATGTTTGTGCAGTCATTCGTGGCATCACATGCTGTGTTCCTGAGAAACTCCACTGAAAAGATTCTAAATCACGACGGAGAGAAAGAAATGTCTGGAGTGAGCCGGGCTTGGTAAAGATGGGTGTTAATATGGACATGAATAATATGGACTTCCGGTGTCATCAGGTCAGAGAGATTTTACTTTGGCTTTTTGGTCATTTTGATTTATTCAGTTGTTTGTTTTATTTAATCTGAGTTGTTACTCTTTTGGGAGATGCCTGTATAAAGTGAGCAGCACCACATCGAACCCTCTCTCACGTTTCTGTGTTTGGTTTCGTTGTGGTCAGCGCTGATAAAGGTGTTCAGTACTGCAAGGTATTTCAATCATTTGCATCCGTGTTTTTACTGTTCATCTTGCAGCATAGATATCACAGATCTGTTGACTTTTGGACTAATAGGTTGAATGCTGATGCGACTGACAGCCGTGGTCACAGACACCCTTTCCTACCTCTAAAGTTTGAAGCCTTTCGTGGAATAAACCTGATTGTTTTTGCAGTCTGATAGTCGCTGAGCTCCCACTGATGCTATGTGTGATTTTCAGCTGCGAGTCAGAATCTTACGTCTGCGACGGTGTCGTTCGGGCACATTTTGCCTCGTGGGAACAAACAGTCCACACAGGTTCCCTTTGGAGAACAAACAGAAAGTCGTCATTGATCAGCAGTTGAGTCTGAGTCAGTGTGGCTCTGTGAACAGTGACAGTATCTGAGGACTTCACCATGAATCTCTGGTATTTGGCCTCATCACAGCGATTCCTGTTGATGTGTAGAACGGCCGACAGGCCGTGAATCACGCCGTTACCACTCAAGATGTTGGAGGAGTTGATCTGAGCATCGTTCACAAACAGCTGCACGAGAAACAGACAGAGAGTTTGGAGTCTTTTAATAATCATGTGATCAGATGATGGCCGGTCCCATGGTGATGTGTCTGACTGAGACCTTTCCGTCTCGGGGGAAGAAGCCGAGCTGGAAGGAGAATCCGAGCAGCGTCTGTTTGTATCCTCCATACTGAAGGTCGGCCTTCAGCAGACGCTCCGACGCCACCACGTGGTAACGAGTCGTATTCACATCCTGTTTATAGCAACAAAATAAAAGCACAGGGATGTTATTCATGTCCATGTCACAGCTTATTCTTAAATATGCGTGTATTTTGGATTAACCTTAGGTTTTTTGCACTAATTTTGTTTGCCTGGCATTGAAATCATTCTTGGAAGTTATACACATACAAAGGGCAGATATCGTTCAATGTTTGTACCATTAATTGTAAAATCTTGTACTTTTGGGTAGAAAGACAAGAAAAAGGGAGGATAATTAATGATGATGAAGCAGCGACAGCAAATATGCATCCAAAATGTTCAAAATGAAGAGAACAGATGCAAATGTATTGAAAGTAACAAATAACATACAAAATAAAAGTTTTTTAAAAAGATAAATGAATGCATAATGCTGTACTATCGAAGTCAGAAAATGGAGCTTGCTCTATTTATTTTTCTTTAATTCTATCTTTTATCTGTTTTTGTTTCTTTTCATGTAATGTTTCTGCACATGGACACGTCTCACTACATGAAAAAAATATTACTTAAATATAAAATCACATCATCTGCTAATAACTGAGTTTTTTACATTTCGTTGTTTCTGCCACTCCTGTCAATGCCAAAGGTTCGAGCGCTAATGCAAATAACAAAGGTGATGAAGGACAGCATGTCGTGCCTCTTGATCTCTATATATTTTAGAGAAAGTTTAATTTGGTCAATTACAGCTTTTCTGTCTTAACATTTTTCATGCTTGGGAAAGAAAAGCCCACTCTAGTTGAAGCTGCTGCTTAACATGCGGTATTAGTGAGATTGATCCACTAATATTAGTTTAAGAGGGTTGTTTGAAATGACACTTTTGTAGAAATGGAAATGTACTCCATCCTGAGACGGATGAGTGAAAACATCGGCAGTATGAAATGACTGGTACGTTTTTGAACGAGGACGCTCGCTTTAAAAAGGCCAGTGTGTCACGTTCAGGAGCAGCTGGTGGCAGAGATGGAATATAAGATTTATGTTTTCATTAGTGTTTAATCATCTGAAAATAAGAACTGCTGTGGTTTCATCAGCTTAGAGTGAGCCCTTCATATCTACAGAGGGAGAGAGGCCCCTTCCACAGAGGCCGCCATGTTGCACCGCCATGTTTCTACAGCAGCCCAGAGCGGACAAACCAAACACTGGCTCCAGACAGGGCCGTACTGTACCAGGGCAGATCAACATGTTCATCCTACTGTACCAGGGCAGATGCACCCATTTCCTTGAGGTAATCAGTGATGGCGGCGTCTGTTGGAGCGAAGACGGTGAAATCGTTCGCCTGTTCGATCTCGTCTGTCAGGTTGTAATCCTGAACAAAACAACAGAGGAAAATACAAATATTTGTCCAGTTCAAGTTAATGCTGAGAATGTTTCCTGCAGTGAGTTTGTGTGTTCGTACGATGAGATACGATCTGAACAGAGAGAAGTCCGTCCTCAGAGCCAAAGTCGCCAGCAGGCCTCCGCTCAGCTTCCGGTCAGGAACCAAAACCTGGAGGCAGAACCACCACATGAAGACCAGAAACAGCCAGTGTCTCCGTCCGTCGTATCGGAGCACCGTTAGCATTATTAGCTTTGTACCTTATCAATGATGTGGATCAGCCCGTTGGTAGCGGCTACGTTTGATGTGGTGATGGTGGCTCCACCAACAGCTGTGAGCTGATAGAACAAACACACTGAATCAAATCTGAACTCCTTTGTTAGAAAGTTTCTGACCCAAATCAAAACCTTCCTGACACATTTCTTTTATACATAAAAGGAGTTTTTTATTAGAGCAACAAGCTTACAGCTAGATTATTAGAAGGTCAAAATGTGGGCTTTTCATTTTAAATAAGACCTTAATCTACTGTTGTGGGCAGAAATGATAGTTAACCTGTGTGGACTCACCTCATTGGTCATTGAAACAGGAAGTGTTGTCTTGAGAAGGGAAGTCAGAGAGGAAATGCTGCTCAGGCTGGATAACGGATAGTTACCCGGGATCATGTGATGTCTGTGATATAGGACAGATCGTAGCTGTTACACATTAAAAACCTGCTGGAGACACAATCCATTTGATTTAACAGTTAATATATATTAAGTTGATTAAGTATTTATTCCATATTACGTTAATATTTAAGGCATTGTGCTAAAATTAAAAACATTGTAAAAGCCCCAATAAATAACTAAATGTGAGCCACATCAAAATATAAAAAGAAGGTCAGAGTTTGCGGTCACGCTGAGCAGCGACCTGATGAGACTCGGCAGGTTTGTCTTCATGGTCCAGAAGTTTCTGTCCTCTGAAGACATTTTAGCGACGGCAGCTGAAGACGGAACCAGGAGGGTGACGTTCTGATCCGGACAGAGACCAAGACAGACCGGACTCCTGGGGAGCAAAGACAGAAATATATCACCTCTGAGACGGTCAACAGCACAAACACTCCGGCCAGTAAAAATCCTAATAAGCATTTGCTGTTAATACAAAGCGATACGTGTTCTCCTCGAGCTTTACTTGTTTAACTTATATGTGTTAAACACACCTTTTCAATGTAAATACTTCTGAGTTGCGATATTACATTTGTGACACATCATTTTATTGCGCTTCCTTGTGCAAACGTATTCTACATGCACTTGTGTGAAAAAAGTAGTTTTTATGTATGTAAGTACATTTGCAATATAAATGTATTTGCAGTACATGCTCTACTCGAGTTGTCGTTTGTGATAAGCTTTGCTTGAGTTCCAGTTACATACAAATATATATTTGTGTTACATGCATTATACGCAAACTTAAGATGTACAGCTTGAGTTGCATACGCACATATTAATCTGCTGGTTAATAGTTAGTTTGCATTCATTTACATACATCTGTAAATACCCAACATATACGTTTAGTAGCGGTTACATAGGTATGCTGATGTTAAGTTGCATAATTAATCTCATTTTCTTTTATATTTTCAGTAATTGTGCTATATATGCTCTATTTGAGTTGCAGCGTTAAACATTATCATTGCTGTTATATGCAAAAGTAAATCTGCAGTATGCATTGTTGTTCAGTTACAACGGACGTACAGTTTATATGTTGCTGTTACATATATAAAATCGTAAATGTGTGATATATGCTCCCCTTACTTGGGGTTTCATGTGTACTTTCATACATTTATAGCCTAAATACGTACATTTGTAATACATATGACACTTGCTAATTTTAGCGTCTCCAGTTCGTTGCAGTTAAATACGAATGTGAATCTGTGATAAACTTTCTCCTTTAGCTGCTAATACATACTTACTTGAATGGATGATATACATGATAACCACATACACATGGAATACCCTGTTTACCCCTCTTAATTAGAGTTAGTATCTTGTTGATAATTAATTGAAATGAACAGATTTTGGCCCAAAGTTCACGGTTCTAAATGCTGATCTGACCAGTGATTGTTTGATATCAGATCTGATACTTACTGTGGTCCACGTGAAGAACTCGGAGGAGTCCGGCAGAGCCATCAGCTCCTGAAAGCACCAGGAAAACAAAGTGAAGATGGAGAAACACAGTTTGACCCACGAACACAGCCGCCGCCGTTCAGGACTCTCACCTGTCCGACTGTCCCATAACATATTAGTCCGTTTCCAACGTGTCCTTCATCACAAACACACGTCCACTGAGAGGACAGCAGGCGGCAGCTGGCCTGGAGACCAAACGCTTTCTTTGATCATCAGAAAACAGCTGAACAGCATCTTGATTCATCATCATCGGTTTGATACCCGAGGAGAATATTTGTCGTACTCACCAAGTAATGGCAGCCTCCGTCTGCAGTCACACACTGATTCACAGCTTCACAGTCTCGGCCGTTTCCTTTGTACCCGGCCTTACAAGCACAGTCGCTCTGTTGGTTTAACAAAGAACGTTTGAAAAAGAACTGGCTGTTTGTCCTCCTTGATGATTTTCTACAACATCAGGAACATCAGACCTTTCCTATCTGAGCAGTCTACACAAGTCCTAGTCCAGGCTCTGGTCCTGTCCAAACTGGACTATTGCAATGTGCTGCTGGCTGGACTCCCTGCCTGCACAACCAAACCTCTGCAGATGATCCAGAACGTGGCAGCAAGAGTGGTCTTCAATGAGCCGCAGAGAGCGCCGTGAACCCCTCTCTTCATCAGGTCCCACTGGCTCCCTGCTGTCATCAGGTTCAGAGCGATGCTCCTGGCCTACAAGACCCCCACTGGTTCTGCCCCATCATGTCTTCACTAACACAGACCTGTGCTCCTGCCAGGTCCCTGCGCTCTGCAGACCAACAGCGTCTGGTGGTACCATGGCAACAAGGAACAGGATCCCTCTGGAGCAGCTTCTCTGGATCCGTTCCTCATTGGTGGAACGATCTGCCTGCTCCTCCAAGATCAGCAGGTTCTGTAGGCGCCTTTAAAAAGCTCCTGAAGACGCATCTCTTCCACCAACACCTGACTGACCATCACTGACTTCTTCTTCCTTTCTACCTCTGCTCATTAACCCCTTCCTCTCCTCAGCTCTGTAACCTGTGCTGGACTCTGACAGACCAGTTCCTGCTGCTCTGAGGCTTCTTGGTACCTCGTGTTGTTAGAACTGCTTCCATTGTCTTCCTCACATGTGAATCGCTTTGGATAAAAGCGTCTGCTACATGACTAAATGTACATGTATGACAGCTCTGTTTCTGTGCTTTATTACTTCAGTGTGTTTGGTGAAAGGTCGGTCTGGTGGTAGGAGGGACACTGTACTCCTGCAGCTCCTCTCTGACTTCACATGCTTTATCCTGACTTTTCGTTAGAGCGCACAGTTTGGGTCAACACTCACAGGTGTTCAGTGTACCTGATCAACACACTGTTTGGTATGTTTGAATGGCCTCGTTGTTTTATAGTTTGTCCACAGGTCGCTGTGGAAACCAGGGTTAATAAAGTACAGTGTGCAGTGACGTCGGTATCTGTGTGGATAAACGTCCTTAACTCCACAAAGAAGACACTCCTTATGACTTACATTTCATCTCATAATCATCATGTGTTCAGTCTTGTTCAGGTGTGTCAGCAGTAAGTGAACAGGCTGTTCACATAAATACTAGTTTTAACCATAGAACCTCTGGAGAACGTGTATAGTGGCAGTAGCAGGCGACATGTAGAAAATAAAAGGCTTAAAAGGGTCAGATCAAGTCACGCGCCCCCATAAAGTCCCCGTGAATTCCTTTCAAATGTGTGATGATGACACCTCAGTGGACGTTACCTGTCCAGGTCCGACATAGATGCAGGTGGCGTTGGGGTGGCAGCCTCCTCTGTCAGAACCATCGCAGTTGTTGATTGGCTGACACTCGTCTCCGTCCTCCCTCCATCCCGTCAGACACTGACAGGAGTGACTACCTGGTCCTGTCTTTATACATTTAGCCTGCAGGGGGCGCAAAACAGCACAAAGTCCAACACAAAGACGGAACGGACTGGACGTCAGAGTTTCTCCAAATACGTCTTTGCTTTTAGAGTTTAATAAATACGTACGTTCACACTGCAGCCGCCTCGGAGAGGTGGAGCACAGGGGTCTGACTCCACACAGGTGATACCGTCACCTTGGTAACCAGGTTTACATACACACCTGAAATCACACACAGTGAATAATGTCTGGAATGAGGTCATCTTTAACCAGTTTCTTTCATTAACAACAGGCTTTGTCCCAGTTCTTTCCTTTACTTTCCTTCACCTGTTATTCCAGAGCTGTTCACAGGCAACAGGTGAACCTCCACAGCATCTGCGGCACCACAACCAGAAACACTGAAGGCTTCGCTAACAAAATAAGACACTAACGTCCAAACAGGACGCATCACATTGACACTAGTCAGCGTACAGTTAGCCTGTGTGGTTTAATTTATGCTACTTATAAAATGCTGACCTTCAGATAACATGTCCAGGACAAAGGTTTGGTTAAACCCAACACATGTTCATGTTGAAGAGCCGCTAAATGCAAGAAGTTTATTTTCCCTCTCATACTCATGTGTTGTGTAATAGCAGGTGAAGTGGGAGCAACCAGCAACTTAAGAGGGACGAGATCAAAAGTTGAAACTTTGATAAATTTCAATCCCATCGCCAGACAAGAACATTATTATTGGATGATTCGGCAACACACTGGATTACGTCCAACGCCTCCGTTTTAAATCGCTTTCTTTCTACAATCTCTGCTGGTGGTAACAGCAGTCTGGTTAATGTTACTAAAGAAGGTGGTTACAGTTGATGAAAGGTTCTGTAACAGGACGTGAACTCAGACGAGACCTCCACACTCTGACTGTCCACCTCTCTACATGAAGGACACACTGCTTCCTACTGAGCTGAGAATCTGTCTGGTGGCTGTGTCATCTCAACTAAAAACTGCCGAGAAGAAGTGAGACTGTGGTGGGACAGTTCCTTACTGCAGACTCTGGGATTCCTCTTTTCTAAAATTCTTGTATTAGAGATTAAAACTAATATTAATTACTGTGTGGTAAATAGATTAAATGCACTGATTTAAGAGTAAGCAGCACAACACTGAATAAACAGCCTTACACGTATACATTTGCTTGAATGGAGCAAATTCCCAAATAAGTTCTCACTTAAACCAGAACAAACTGGCTTCTGGGGTCATTGGATTGTGAACTAGCTTCGCTCACTGGCACTAAGTTTCCTGTAAACTTTCCATTCAAGTTGGATTTTGGAGGTTGAAGTGAAGAAATGTGGCTCAGAGTTAAACCTGAGTATGATGGATGCAGGTGAACTCACCTGGTGGTTCCCTGGTTGAAGTCGCAGTCTGCGTGGGCATGACAGAACTGAGCCTGAACGCCGCAGGCCGCCGTCCTGCGATCACAGAACCGACCGGTGAAACCCATCAGGCAGGAGTCCAGTTTACATCGACCATCTGAGTCCGGACGGTTATCACACTGTCCGTGGATACAGGGACAGGCTGAGGACAGACAGGTGAGCTTTCGTCATCCGGACATCAACCTTACCTGTATGATGTCACAGGAAGAGACAACTCGGACTTACTTCTGTCACAGTTGGGTCCATACTTGTTGGAGGAGGAGCAGTACTGACAGCGAGAGCCGCTGAAGTTGGCATCACAAATACACGATCCATTTTCTCCAATCCCCTCCAAGCACTAAAACAGAAAACACTTCCATTTCCTCCAAACACTGAAACAGAAAACGCTTCCATTTCCTCCAAACACTGAAACAGAAAACACTTCCATTTCCTCCAAACACTGAAACAGAAAAAACACTTCCATTTCCTCCAAGCACTAAAACAGAAAAAACACTTCCATTTCCTCCAAGCACTAAAACAGACAACACTGCCATTCCTAAAACAGAGGCAGTGTGAAACTGTGAAGGGGTTTAGAGCCCAGTTACTGGACTGGTCTTAATGTTGTTGTAACCACAACACTGCTGCGTGCAAGTGATAACGTATCCATCTATATTAACGGTTGTTCGTGGGATTTTCTGCATGGATCAACAGATTTTAACCCTTAAAATGTTCCAAATAACAAAGTCATCCCTGAGGTTGAACCTTAACTGGAAGATTAAGTCCCTTTGAGGGTAAAAAAGAAAGTTTGCGGTGTTCCATCTTTTCACCATCAGGAGGAATCAGGACATGGTGAGCACTGGATAAGAGTGTGTTTCAGTGTGTTGATGGTGAATGTACCTGGCCGTGTCCGGAGCACGGACTCTGGTATCCACCAGGACAGGGACTGCAGTCTGGACCGTAGAAACCTTTACAACATGCTGGAGTCTGAACACAGAAGCACATCGCTGAGGTCACATGAGAACATTTACAGTGAAACTAATCGGAGAGTCTGAGAGTAAAGTGGCTGTTCACCGTGATGGTTGCGTTGCAGATCGGTGAGCAGCCTTTTACTGGCAATCTAACAGCCGGGCTTTTGATGGACAGACTGTAAACACATCCGAAGGTGGAGGAGCCCTGATCAATAGAGAGATGGATCATCATGTTTCTGATCATATATCCTGAGGCTCTAACTCATACAGAGACAGATGTAACGTCAGTGTGAAAGAAGTCTTACTGTATAAACTCCGGAGGAGCACTGGGACAGTTTGGAGCAGCTGACACATTCACCCTGAAACATACAATAATCATTATGATGCATTTTATTTATAAGCGCCGTTCAAGACACCCAAGGACACTGAACATGGGTTAAAAACATTAAAAACAAGCAAACCACGAAACAGACTAAAACATACAACAAGCGTGGCGATCTTAGCGATGTAGGACAGTCTGAACAGGTGAGTTCTGAGTCTGGATTTGAACACTGGAAGAGAGTCCGTGTTGCGGAGGTCAGGGGGAAGCGAGCTGCACAGCGGCTGAAGGCCCTGCTCCCCGTGGTGAAAGGCCGGGCAGGTGGACAGCGAGATGGAGGGAGGAGGGGGAGGAACTCTGGGAAAAGGAAGCTCACCTTGATGATTTTGGTCTCGGTGATGTCACACCTGTGGGGCAGCACAGGCTGGATGGAGGGCGGAGTCAAAACTCCATCCAGAACATACAGACGTCCGTTTTTAGCTTCCACTGCGGCCTCCAACACTGCCACCCCATCAACCAGAATCTGACCCTGAAAAAGGTCAAAGCAATCAACACAATATTATTATCATCATCTCGAGTCTCGTGGGGATTTCCACTAAAGTTTCACTTTAAACAGGTTCATGAAGTATTCTGAGGTACTTAAAAACTATTCATTGATTATTAACTCAACTATATGACTATTTGAGTTTATGAACTGCAGTCAAAGCCTGAAGGTAAAAATCAGGTTTTACTCATTAAAATATTATTGCACATGCTTTTCTTGTAACGGAATTAAAACCTGATTAGTTTTTGGAGCACAAGCGCACAAACAATTTCCCAAAATAAAACTCTTTGGACTTAATTTTACAGTTGTGTTTGGATAAACAGATGTAAAAACTCATGGAAGGGATCAAGATGGGCGGAAAGGAGATTTTTAAGGTCCATACGTTTTCTTTCACGTTCATCGTCAGAACCTGATTGGCCATCGTCACGATTCTGGGACTGGACACGGCGTTGTAGACCTCCAGCTTCAAACGGGGAAATGAGTCATCGTCAGGAGATTAGATGGAGGTAAAATGGGTTTAGAGAATTGAACGATGAAGGAGTGAGTTGCACTGACCGCGGTGAACGGGACGATGTGGTTCCTGAGCAGCTCCACCAGTTTGTTGTGACCCTGAAGGTTGAGAAGAAACAATAATGTTCTGGATCGTTGCGGTGATGAAAGTCACCAGTTGTTCAGACGTGTTTCTGAGTGCTGAGCGGTTCTTACTTCGGCGCTGCTGAGGAACTGCAGGTGACCTTCAGGCATCGCGTCAAAGGCTGAACTGCTGGGAGAGAAGACGGTGATCGGACCAGGAAGGTCCAGGACCGACGCCAGCTCAGCTTTCTGCAGAGAAAGACAGAGGCCACGTCAGGAACTGTGTGAAACAAACGCAAACCCAGGATACATGTTGCAGTAACGTATGTAGATAAACGCTCTGCTTTAGTGCCGGATATATATACGTATGTCAAGATGATAAACACAAAGTCTGCTTCACTTTCACTGCACGTTTGCAGCATTTTGTTTCCATGAGTTGCATTTATGTAAATGTACAAACTTGTGATTTACACTTTGCAATAAATACATAAAAACGTAACAGCTTTGTTGAGCTGTCCAGTTGTGGGTCCCGATCTTCACCTTCAGCCCACATCCAGGTTCAGTCCAGAGTAAATACTGATGATTGCAGAACTTCTGCTACCAAAACTGATCTAATTGATGTCCTTATTTCATGTTATGGAAACTGTCCTAACAAAACGTTATACTGAAACTTCCCATCCCGATGCTGATCAAACACCCAAACTGACAATCTGGACATTTTGTCACAAAGTCGACTTGAGGAGCTTCGGCGCTCAGCTGAACCTCAATCTGTCAATCTAAGTGTGGTGTGAATATTCATGACACCTGGAATCTTCATACCTCTAACAGCGACTTGAACTTGTCAAACTTGCCGTAGTCAGAAATGATCTTCATCAGGTTCTCCTGAAGGAAACACACGAGATGTTCATGTCGCGACAGAAAGCTCAGTTCATTCTCTTACAGAAAACACCTGTGTGTGTTTTCACCTGTGTGTCGCTCTCCACTGTGGGCGAAACGCTGTCCATCAGCTTATTGATGATGTGAATCATCCCGTTGGACGCGAGCACGTCGGACTGGATGATCCCGCCTTTCTTCCTGCTGCCATGGATACGGATTTTAGTGTCCTGGAGGAGAAGAGAAAGATGCTCTGTGGGAAGGAACGTCACTGGGAGCCGGTTTACAACCAGCTGATGTTTGGATGCATAGAGGCTCGTCTCTGGACTGTAGGACTGAGTCTCTGGACTGCAGGACTGCAGGACTGCAGGACTGAGTCTGTGGGCTGCAGGACTGAGTCTGTGGGCTGCAGGACTGCAGGACTGAGTCTGTGGGCTGCAGGACTGCAGGACTGAGTCTGTGGGCTGCAGGACTGCAGGACTGCAGGACTGAGTCTGTGGGCTGTAGGACTGAATCTCTGGGCTTTAGGACTGAGTCTATGGGCTGTAGGACTGAGTCTATGGGCTGTAGGACTG
>CM022484.1:3829933-3852911 GCA_011952105.1 Coreoperca whiteheadi
TGGACTGCAGGACTGAGTCTCTGGGCTGTAGGACATCTCCAAAGACACTAAAAGTCTCCACCTGCTTCGAATGAAATGGTCTTGTTTCTGAGGTTTCTCTCCGTTTGATTTCATCTTCTGAACACAAACTTATTATAATTCTTCGCATTATTATTTATTAGACCTCTTCTGACAGGTGGAGCCTGTGTTTTGTGTCTCACCCCCTCCGATGTCTCCGTCTCAGCTGATTTTCCGGTCAGAGTGTAAAAGACGTCAGTTTTCGTCAGAGAGTCTAAGGGCATCACCCCGGCAACCAGGTGCATCTTACACAGGTATTTAGCTTTGGACAAGTCAGCTGTCAGAGTCTTCACCTGCTCAACAAACAAACAGACAAAACTTTAATCAGATATTTCCTGATTTAAACATTTCATCCTGTTTGTATTTAGACAAAAACCTTCAAAGTAAAATACTGTCAGAGCCAACAGGAAGAAAGTAAAAGTTCCAAAATAAGACTCTGCTTCTTTAAAGTGAAGCGACGCTAACTGAATAAAAAAGCGAATCAATCTGATCGATCCGTTTATTTGATGGGATTCTTACTGAAGTTCCTCTGAAGCCTTTATTGATCGGGACAAAAAGAGTGAACGGACCCAAATTCTGCAGAGGCCACGAAAGAGAACCTGAAAACACACAGAATGACCATTAATGTTAGTTTAATTCATGCAGGACACAAAAGAACACGATCTTAAACATAAAATGTTAGACACAAAGACACAAGATACAAAGATACAAGGTTACCCTACAAATGAGCCAAGGTTAGGTGTGAAGAACATTTACGCTCCACAACATTGTCAATACAAAAACTATGTGTGACGCACTAAAGGTTGGGGACTCTGGTCTTAAGTTCCTGTAATCAATTTGTGAAAAAAAAAAAAGTGTTTCCATCAGACTTTATCCCACTCTTTCTTCAAATCCCCAGATTACGTCCCATGACAGTGACGTTTAGTGTCCAGTGCCAACTTTTTTTAAATTCTCAGTTATTACAATATCTGCACACGGGAACTTCATCATCACCCGTTTAAAGTTTAAAGGTCTCTGAAGGTCACTGATTAACACGTTCAGTCTCATCTGTTTAATCTGAACATAAACAGAAATGTAACGCAGTTTAACGTTTAGTTCCTACGAAGGTCGATTATTATAAGTTGTTCCCGTATGATGAATTAATGATAAATGAATGAAATGTAATGTCTGACTTTCGTACCAAACAGAGTGATGGCGTTGCTCAGCTGACTGCTCCACTGTCCTCCAGGTTCTGTGTTCAGACTTTTCAGACGCTGAATGATGTTCCCATAACAAACCTTACCGTTACCAAGGTAACCCTGGAGACAGGTGCACCTGAGGGACAGAGGGACAGGTGATGATCCCACTTCAATACTGTCATACATGCTAAAAAACACCTGTACATTCAGTAGATACAGAAGTGAAAGTAGAGAAAAGACAGTGACTGACTCGACTTGTCCTGGTCCCACAGTGGTACAGTTGGCGTTGTTGTGACAGGAATCAGGTCTACAGGAATCCTTCAGGCTGCAGCCACCGTTCGACAGGTTTTCAAAACCAGGGAGACATTCACAGTGAGACTAAACAAAACACAGGCAGAGGTTAATTTCCCCTGGATATACAGAAGCACTGCTGCCTACAGGCTGAAACATCATTACAGCCACAAAATCAACGTGTCGAATTTATAAACCAAAATCATGAATTAATTTATCTTGATCTTGATTTTCTCCTTTATTCTGATCTGGTTTCTAATCCTGATCCTGTTCCTGATCCTGAATCTGTTTCTGATTCTGTTCCTAATCCTGAAAAAGATTCTGTTCCTGAACCGGATTAATTCATCTTGATTCTGATCCTGTTCTTGTTCCTAATCCTGATCTCAATCCTGTTTCTACTGCTATGCCTGTTCCTGATCTTGTTCCTGCTCCAAATCTCAATCTTGATTCTTGTCCTTGACCATATTTCTTGCTGGTCTTGTTTCTGATTCTGTTGCTGAACCTGCTTCTGATACTAATCTTGTTCCTGATCTTGATCAGGATCCTATTTCTGATCCTGTTCTTGTTTCCAATCCAGATCCTGATCCTGCTCTTGATCTTGCCCCAGCCTCAGTATTTCCTAACCTTCCCCGGGCCGTCGTAGACACAGTGTGCAGACTCGGCGGAGCAGCCTCCCTGTTTGGTCTGACATGGATCGATAGCCATGCAGACTCGTCCATCCCCGATGTAACCCTCATTACAGGCACAGAGGTGCTGGTTTGGACCGGTGTGGACGCAGGAGGCGTGGACATGACAGACCCGCTGGAGACAAGGGTTTATGGCTGAGGAGACGGAGGACGAACATCACAACGACTTTTAATGTCTTCTTTAAGATGTCTTATTGGTCAAATTAACTCTTAAGTGACAAGACCAGGAACCACAATAGTTAAACATTTTGGAGTTTTCTGAAACCTGAGGCTCATGAAATACTTTGAAAAAGATAAATAAAATAAAAGGATCAATGAGAAACATGATAATCATAAATAAAGTGTGAGGTGTCATTTTACTGTGTTCTGTGTATTGCAGAAGGATTGAAACCCTTTGGACTCGACTGCGAGCGCAGACATTGTGTCTTTTCGGCTAGTCCTAATCGGTTTCTGATCCTGCTCCAGATTCTCTCCCTTACCCTGAACCTGTTCTTGTCCCTGATCCTGATCACAGTCCTGTTCCTGATCTTCATCCTGCCCCTTTTCCTAATCCTAAACGCGACCACATACTGGGGCATAGATGTTGTTACAGATTGCTTAGTTGCATTGTTGGGACTGTAAAGCACATTGAGTGGTCGGAAGACTAGAAAGGCGCCGTAACTATAGTCCATTTAGCCATCTTGATCCTGTTCTTGTTCCCAACCTGATCCTGATCCTGACCTGATGATCTTGTTCCTGATCCTAATTCTGTTGCTGTTCTTATTCTTGATATTGATCATGATCTTGTTCTTACTTCTGATCTTGATCCCAATCAAGTATCTGATCCTGATCTTGTGTCTGATCACTAATTGGAGCCTCAGGGCAGCTGCTCGCTCTACCTACAGTAGGTGCTAATCCAAACTTCTCATACTGTAATCTGTATGCAGGTGATCATTTATGAGCTGAGAATGACAGTTGAAGGTTGTAGTTTATACAAAAACTCACATAAACACTGAGCTCCTGATCTCTGGTAACCAGGTAGACACTGACACACCAGCTGTCCTGTCAGAGCTTCTTCCATACAGCGAGAGTTCTGCTGACAGCTGAGAGCCGCACACTCAGGTAACTCTGCAACATAAGGCAGTATCAGCACAGGTAATGGTAATAGGTAACAGTACAGAAACCAAGTGACAGGTACAGGTAAAAGATGAATGTAATTTGTAACGGTAACAGAAAAAGTAGTAGAAACAAAAGACAGTACAGGTAACAAAACAGAAACAGGAGAGGTGCCAGGTACCGTACAGGTACAGTTAACAGAAAGAAAAACAAATGCAACAAAATACAGTACAAGAAACAGGTGCAGGTAACAGAAGCAGGACAGGTAACAAGTTCAAGTAAAGGTAACAGGTAACAGAGTCGAACATAAAGGTTAGCAGGAACAGGCACAGGTAACAAGGAACAAGAACAGATAACAGGTAACAAAGGAGTACAGGTCACAGCTACATGGCAACATGTCACCCAACAGTACAGTTACCTGTTGTTTAATGGGTAACAGAGCACAGGTTACAGGTAACTCTAACATAACACCTGAATCTTGCAGCTTTTTGCCGTAGAATAACTGACTGACCTTGATCACAGTTTGGACCTTTATATCCAGAGAAACAGATGCAGGTACCAGCACCTTTTAAACCAGAGTCACACAGACCGTGGACACACGAACACGCTGCCGAGACCGAAAACAAAGAAGAAACGCATGAGAAGTAAACAGGAACGTTCCTGTGTCACCTCTGAAGAACAAATGGAGCTTATTTATTACAATGTTACTTTACGTTACCTGAGCTACAGGTGGGACCATATTGACCAGGTGCACAGTCCTCACATGCAGTTCCTGCAAATCCCACCTGAATCCATCACACACACACACATAAAACTGAAGTCACAAATATCACCTTTTGAAGGTTCCCTGCTACACTGTAAAGGATCCCTAGAAACTACTCTCTGACAACTAGAGCATCTAAAAGGATGACTAGAACCATCTAACGTACCCTTAACGCCTACTCGGTGACCACTAGAACCATCTAATGGTTGTTAAGGGTTTTTTTGGGTAGTTTTTCCTTAGTCGAATCAAGGGTCTGAGGACAGATGGGGTCGTATGTTACAGACTGTAAAGCACTTTGAGGGAAACTGATTTGTGATATTGGGCTGTATAAATAAAATTGAATTGAATTTAATCTAAAATACCCTTAAAACCTACTCCCTTAAAGACAACTAGACCCTCCAAAAAGATGCGCAGATGCACATACAACCCCAGAATTGGAACCACATAAAGAACCCCTTAAATAATTACTACAGCCACTTAAGGTGTTATAGAAACTTCTCAATAAAAACTAAAAGCTCCTGAAGGACCTAAATTCTCTGAAAAGGGGCGACTAAAGGATGACTAGAACAACCTTAGCGAGTACAGTCATTTGCTTCAATGGACACTTGAACTATTTAACTGCTGTTTAATCCAATCTACACTCAATGTGTATTACTGTGTCCAGGTGTGTGCTGGGTTACCTGACAGCTGCAGGTTCCGTTTCCTCCCACTCCATCAGAACAGACTCCTCTGTTGCTGCAGGGCCTGTCGGCCTGATCAGGACACTCTGAAGCACAAACATCACATTCACACCTCGCTGAGAACACAACAGGAAACAGGCAGCAGAGGTTTGCAGAGAGTTGTGACAGCGTAGTTTTAATGCTTTCTGTGAGGAAACAGATCCTCCCTCCATCTATCCCTCCACTTCCTTCCTTGTTCTCTTCCCACTCTTTAGTCTTTATCTTCTCCCTCTGGCCCTCTCTTATCGCTACATGTCATCACTTCACCAACCAGCTCTGTTTCCTTCTTTTCCCAGTGTCGTCCTCTCGGAGAACATTTACAACATTCATCATCCAGATACATCAGAAGTTCAAAACAGTTCCCGTGGGTCCAACAGAGACACTCAGAAGGGAGTCTGGTGGAGTTAAGCGACACAAAAAAGGTTTGAATCCCAGGACGACCTGTGGACATCCAGTCGGTCCTGCTCCATGTGTGACCGTCAGCACATTTCTGTCCTGCTGACGGAGGATCTGCAGAGAGGAAGGAAGTCCTGGTTCCTGCAGGACGATCTGCATCCTGACTGATATTCAGTCAGTGTCATCAGATCAGTAATATTAGTGAACTGCGAACCTACGAGCTAGAGCCTCAGATCATCATCCAGGGCCCCTCTGGTTGTTCCTAAGTCCTGGTTCAAGACTAAGGCTGACCCTCTGTAATCTGAGGCTCGCAGAATCAATGACAACTTTTAAACCACTTCTTAAAACTTTTATTTTATTAAAGCCTTCTAATTTGTCAGCCCAACCCTTTATTTTCCAGTTCCTGTATGTTTTATTTATTTATTTTACTGTTTTTAAGTTATTTTAGCATCAAAGGTGCTAAATAAAAACTGTATTATTACTATTGCTATTATTATAAGTGTGTTAAAGGCAATATGCCAAGACTTTTAAACATTCCCCTGCCTCAGGAGATATGGCATCAGGGGTGACTGTAGTTGAGTGTTGGTGGTCCTTTTCTTTCTTTTGACCACGTCTTTGGTTTGATGTGGTTCAGGTTCAGGAAAGAAGGTGGTTTTGTCAACACGTCCTGCCTTGTGCTTCAAGTCTGTATTGACTTGAGTGTCTAAATAAAACCCGATACGTTTATCTGTGCCTATAAACTGTTAAAAATTACTCGTCCGACCAGTTCCTGATCTGACACCTCTGTTTAAGGTTCGAGTAGGTTTTGGCACAAAAACTACTTGGGTAGAATAAGTTATAGAAATAGTTGTCATGGTTAGAAGAAACCAACGTAGACTCCTGGTAGGAGACAGGATGTGGTTTCCATTTTGATCTCAATTTAATTGTGAAACACATATGTAAAGACCCAGGACCATGTCCGCTCTTCATACCCATTTTGGAGTACATCAGGGCTCGTACTTGGTGCCCCTGGTCTTTCCTTCAGAAGGTCAGAATTTAGACTTGAACATAAACAACTTCTGACTCTAAGAGGAAGATTTTCTTGAAAGGTCCTGATCTCGTTGCTGCTCTCCTGGAGATGAACCTGCAGATGTTAATGACCCCATGACCTTTCAATTATCCAGATGTTTCTGTACTCACCGATACAGTCTGGACCCCAGTAACCTGAACAGCAGCTCTTCACCTCCACCTCCATGTAGCACTCGAAGGAGCAGCCGCTGATGGCCAGCTTCAGACTGGGAGTCCTGATGTAGTACCTGCGCGGAGAAAGACAAAGGTCTGACTGTAAAGTTTCATTTCAGCTGACAGGAAGTCAACACCTGTGTCTGGACACGTTGATGCCGTTATATATCAAAATAAATAAATACATGTCTTGTTACATTTGTGACTATCTAAGATACTGACTTGATAAAAAAAACAAACAAGTACTGTCTTCAGGACTTCGGGGGCTCCGTAGTATTGAGAAACTTTAATTCTATCAGCTGACGTGCATGAGATTATTGTAATGACAGACTGCTAGACGTTTTAGACTTGCTTATTTGTTGGTGTACTTGACTGTTAAAAAGCGATGGAGTGCTGTGTTCCTCACTTGCAGTCCTGAGCGGTGGATCCGGGCGTCTGCTTGTATCCTGATGGACAGAGCATCAGCGCGGTGATGCTGCAGGAGTGACACGCTGTGCGAGTCCTCAACACCGTCGCGTTCGAGCAGACGTTCTGACAGAGAGGAGATTCAGACGCATTTGAATCAACACGAGAGACAGTAACGTCAGCGTCGTCCAGTCGTGCTTCCTCCAACATTTAAAGCAGAATGTCACACCTTCTCTTCACTGGTCAGCAGTCAGTTCTCGAGATGATTTGAACATTTTACTGATTACATTTAAAGCATTTCCTCTAAGAGCCTCAGATCCTCCTGGGCTCTTCCTAAATCCTGGTTCCCAAGTAACACCTGCACACCAGCTACACACCACAACACTCATTTAAACAGACAATGTTTCCAACAACTCGTGTAACACACGTTCAAAACTCAGCCAACATACCAAGAGCCGGAGGACAACCACGTCACCACTTTCACAGGTTTCATTCTGTGAGAGTTTATTTCATCGCAGCGCTGAAATGTTTTAAAGCACTTTTTGTGAAATAATACCAAATAAAGAATATTATTCTTATTACTCCTTTGGCACATATTTCAGTGTCAGTGTGTTGGAACTGCAGGTTATCAAGAAAATAATGTTTTGCTTTAAAAAGCCTGACTAATGTTGGAAACAGGTCAGGTGACGTGATTGGTTCACTCTGATAACAAAATAAAAAGGTATGATGTTTTCTGTGTGAAACCTTTCCAGCCTCAGAAATGAAAACTGTCAAACATCTCAAACATGAGCGGAGTGTCACGGAGCGTAAACAGGAAGTGACTGTAGCCGCTGTGGTTATCAGCTCCATCTGATCCACCCAGGAAACACACAGAAACACTCACACAGGTCCTGGAAAAGACCTGGAGTACTTTGATACAGCTCTTTAGTGTAGGTTTAAGGTTACTGAATTATATAATCTCGTGTTACTGCTGATTATTGATGAAAACCTCCATTTATAAGCTTTAAAACTCCCCAGTTCTCCCATAATCTGCTTTAGAAATGTTTGTGACACCAACGGGATCACTGAGGATCTAAGGATCTGTGGAAATCAAGGAAAGGACTGCAGGATTTAAGGGATTCTGGTTTGAAGCTCAACAGTCTTGGTTTATGTGCACGTTGCATATTTATTATAAGTGGAGTCTAAAAGTCGACTACTGATGTCAGATCAAACATGTAGTTAGTGTGTGTGTGTAACGCCGAATTACAAACATGAAATATCTCTAAACTGGGCTCAAAGGTCAAATTCGGACTAAGAAAAAAAAAGAAAAGATTCTACCTGTTGTGATGCAGCTGAGCTCGTCTTCATCTCGTCCATCATCATCATCACCATCATGAGAGAGACAAACAGCAGCTTTAAACTCTGGCAGGACTCCATGACTCCTGTCCTCTCTGAGTCTCAGCTGATCTGTGGTCAGTCTCTCAGTGTCGGTCCTCCTTTTCAGCACCCCCCCGTCACTCTGGTCCCTCCCCCATCAGTCCTCCATGTGTTTCCTGAAAATCTACTGAAACTCAAAGAAAACTGCTGAGTTGGAGGATTTTAACTCACAGACGAGGAACTTTTCATCTTTTTCAAAGAATCTGAGATAAATGACACGTGAGCTGATTCTCTTTAAGGTCAGTTTCTGTAAAAGTGATGATATTTACTCAAAGAAAAGCTCAAACTAAACAAAGAGACGCAGAGTTTCTCCATCAGAAATATCTTGGTGCCATTTAGAGATTAAAGCTGGAATATAATTCAACATGAAAAGTATGGAAATGTAGAAACGGTTTTGAAACTGATGCAGAAAAGGTGTCCGGGTGACTGTGGACCAGGTGTCTCTGATGATTGCAGTCGATGAAAAGAACTTCTCAGAACTTTGCTCGTCATATTTTCTTTAGAAACTGAAAAAACATCTGAAGGGTTCGAATCTATTTCAGCGTTGAAAATAAAGTGCGATCATTAACGGGTGAGAAATCCGGTTTCTCAGAGGCTTCTGTTGAACTCTGAACTCGAGCTATCAGCTAAAGAGTGTGTGTGTGAGAGAGAGAGAGATGACGGAGCAGAAAGCGTCAGGAAAGAGAAAAGAGCGAGTCGTATTTACCGTCCAGGATTTCCTGCCATTCACTCCTCACACACACACAAAGTGCTGAGTGGCCGCACGAACAGGACGGGGAGTGTGTTTTTAATCGCACAGAAGAGCAAGTCCTGACAGCGTCACATGAAGCTGTGTGGAAACGTTCAACACGTCTTCAGGTTGAGCTTCTTTGGGTTCAAAGTTCATAATTGTATATGATATATATATGACCTTCTGCTGTGAATCTGTTCTACGTCCTGAGAGGGATCCTCCTCCTCTGCTGCTCCTCCTGAGCTTTCTAGCATTGTTTCCCTGTTAAAGGGTTTTTGGGTAGTTTTTCCTTATTGGAATCGAGGCTCTGAGGACAGAGGGGGTCGGATGTTGAAGACTGTGGAGCCCTTTGAGAGAAACTGATTTGTTGCTGTATAAATAAAACTGAACGACTTTTGGAGCTTCATCGAAAGAAGTTTATAGTTTATTCTGAAACCGAAGCGGGATTTAGTGTGATGGAGGCCCTGCTGCTCTGAAGAGAAAGGACTTTCTTAGATTAATATCTTTCTGCAGCAAATATTTCAATTCTTGGGTTTTCTTCTTCTGCAGAAACTTTTCAGTGTGAACACTTATGTACCAAGTCTTTCAAAAAGAATCCCTCCCTCCTCACACCCCCACTGGTATTAGTATTCATGTCAGAAGGTGGAAGGGAGTCCTGATCTTCCATTTTATTTGACTCTTTTACATTCATGTTTCTTTTCTTAAAGCTTTTGTTTTATTCAAAGCACTTTGTCTTGTTGAAAGCTGCAACACAAACCTAAACCGTGTTGTCTTCATGCACACAGCATGGAAACTAAATGTAAATGGACTGTACCTGTACAGCTCCTTTCTAGTCGTCCAACTACTCAAAGCGCTTTCACACTACAGATCCCATTCACACACCGAAGGCGCAGCTTCAGGAGCAATTTGGGGTTGAGTATCTTGCTCAAGGGTGCGTCGACACATGGCCGGGGGAAGCCGGGATCGAGCCGCCGACCTTCCGATTGGTAGACGACCCGCTCTGCCACCGAGCCACGGCCGCCCCTATAATAATAATAATAATAATAAGTATTTGACACATCAGCATTTTTATTAGTAAGGGGATTTCTAAGTGGGCTACTGACAAACTTTCCACCAGATGCAGCCATCAAGACAAATACTGAATCAGAAACACTTTATTAATCCACGAGGGGAAACTATGTAACAGCAGCTCACTGTCACGTCAGTGCACACAAGGAAGGAAGTACTGAGCAAAAAGCTAAAGTTGAGTCATAATAAACTGAAATGACTACTTTGTAGAAAAGCCTTGGTTGGTGATTGTGGCCCATTCTTCCACACAAATGGTCTTTTAATCTTGGAGGTTCCGTGGGCCTCTTTTATGAACTTTGATCTTCACTTCTCTCCCCAGATCTTCTATGGGATTTAGGTCAGGTGATTGACTGGGCCATTTAAGCAACTTGATTTTCTTTCTTTGAAACCACTTCATTGTTTCCTTGGCCTTGTGTTTCCTTGGCCCACCCTCTTTTCATTTTCAGCTTTCTGGTAGATGGCAGCAGATTTCTATCCAGAATGTCCCAGTACATTTCTCCATTCATCCTGCCTTCAGTAATATGAAGTCTGCCAGTACCCCTTGCTGAAAAGCAGCCCCAAACCATGATGCTTCCACCCCCAAACTTAACTGTTGGTATGGTGTTCTTGGGGTGGGGGGGGGGGAGAGTGCCATTTCTTCTCTAAACATGGTGTGTAGAATGACTGCCAAAAAGTTCAGTTTTGCTTTTGTCTGATTATACTATAGTCTCCCAATAATCCACAGGCGCCTTCAAATGCTCTTTCGCAAACTAAAACCAGCCTCAACATGCTTTTTGTTCAGCAGTGGAGGTCTTGCGTGGTGAGTGTGCATGGATGCCATGGCGGTTCAGTGCATTGCTTATAGTTTTCTTTGAAACAACAGTACCTGCTGATGCAAGGTCTTCCTGAAGTTCTGCCCGAGTGGTTCTTGGCTCTTGGAGAACTCTCCTGATTATTCTTTGGACTCCTCGGACAGGGATCTTACGTGGAGCAACTGATCATGGCCGGTTTATGGTGAACTGATGCTCTTTCCATTTCCGGAAAATGGCCCCCACAGTGCTCACAGGAACATTCAGCATTCTGGAAATGCACCTAGAACCATTCCCATCAACATGCTTGTCAATGATAAGATTAGGAAGATCTTGAGCGCGTTCTTTGCTTTGACCCATCATGAAGTCTTTCCTGTGGGCCTCCTGGGTAATGAGAAGCCTTTATAGGCCATCAATTAGGACTAAAGCAGCTGATATCAATTAGTACTGATAGGGGGCAGGGTTTCTCTCTCAATACTGACAGATTTCAGGTCATCTCATGGCTTTCTGTGCCATTTTGCACCTTGTTATCTTCATGTGTTCAATACTTATTCCCTGTGTCATTTCACTTTATTTATTATGACTCAACTTGTAGACTTAAATGTTCTGATTTCTTTGTATGAATTCAATATTTGGCTTGATGGCTACATCTGGTGGAAATTTTGTGTCAGTAGCCCACTTAGAAATCCCCTCACTGATAAAAATGCTGATGTGTCAAATACTTATTTTGCCCGCTGTATATACACACAAACATATATATATACACACACACATGTATTTATACATACACATACACATATATACCTACACATACACACAGATATATACACACACACACGTTTTTCATTCATCATTTTTGTTTCATTTAAATAAAAGAAAAACAATAATAGAATATTCACTGGCTGGACGTCATTAAACCGGTCATTTAAAATATCACATCCACATGTTATTACTGCTTTTATTGATCATTACTATGAAGCTGTGAGCGATCCCTCTGCTCTGTTACTATTATTTATTAATATTATTATTAATATTAGCATCATCATCAGTGTGTTCAGGTCGATGTTTCCATATCGTGACCTTTGCTTCAGCTCAGTGAAGTTTGGTCTTTGTAGTCTTTTGTCTCCGTCCTGTCTTTCCTCCTTCAGTCCATCAGGGGGCAGCAGAGGGATGACATCACAGAAGCAGATACAGGAAGTAGAAAGTCCTCTGCAGCTCATAAAGCGGTTAGATTAACAGACAGGAAGTCACTGCTTTATATTTTTGTTAAATTTATATTTATCTGTGTGTTTGTGGTGTACCACAGGGCCGAGTTCAGGGTCCTCTGACGTTCTGAAAAAACAAGCTTTAACATGTTGATTCAGAACGCTGCAGCACGTGTACTGACAGGAACTAGGAAAAGAGATCATATTTCTCCAATATTATCTTCTCTGCACTGGCTCCCTGTGAAATCCAGAATAGAATTTAAAATCCTTCTCCTCACCTATAAAGCTCTTAATGGTCAGGCACCGTCGTATCTTACAGAGCTCATAGTGCCTTATTACCCCACTAGAACACTGCGCTCTCAGAATGCAGGGTTACTTGTGGTTCCTAGAGTCTCCAACAGTAGAACGGGAGCCAGAGCCTTTAGCTATCAAGCTCCTCTCCTGTGGAATCAGATCCCAGTTCGGGTTCAGGAGGCAGACACCATCTCCTCATTTAAGAATAGGCTAAAGACTTTTCTCTGTGATAAAGCTTATAGTTAGGGCTGGCTCAGGAGAGTCCTGAACCATCCCTTAGTTATGCTGCTATAGGCCTAGACTGTCGGGGGACTTCCCATGATGCACCTCTCTCTCTTCACCTCTGTCCTCCTCTCCATCAGTATGCATTCTCATCCCATAAATGCATGTCACTAACTTGACTTCTTCCCTCTCCCGGAGTTTTGTGCTTTGTCGTCCGTCTCTACTTTCTTATTGTCACTTTCAGCAGGTATTTCAGCGTCCGGAGATGTATCTGGATCTGTTACTATGGCGACCTGCTGGGGCAGTGCTGCTGTGTCTATGGTGCAGGGGACGAGTGGCTCGGGTCCTGCTCGTTGGGCTCCACCTGGAGCTGCTCGGTTGTCCGTCTGGACCCATCATCTTCCCTTATGTTTTACCACCTAAACATTTCTAACATAATAATAATATATATATATATATATATATACACACACAACTATTTTGCCATCATGGCTGTATATGTTATAGTTTTGATGCTATGAATCTATTCTGTACTTACGACATCTATTGCATGTCTGTCAGTCCTGGGAGAGGGATCCCTCCTCTGTTGCTCTTCCTGAGCTTTCTATCATTTTTTCCCCTGTTAAAAGGGTTTTTTGGGTAGTTTTTCCTCAATCGAATCGAGGGTCTAAGGACAGAGGGTGTCGTATGTTACAGACTGTGAAGCCCTTTGAGGCAAATGTGATTTGTGATACTGGGGTGTGTAAATAACATTGAATTGAACATGTAAAGTGTGACGCTAATTAATTATGATTGGATTTATTAGATTTAAAACTGGTACTTTTAGCATAAATGCAGAGTTTAGAATTCATTTAAAGAAAATCAGGTGTCCGACTGTGCGAGGTTTCCTGTGAATGTGTCGTCTGTACTGATAATAAACTATAGGGACATAATTAAGATATAACTACTGAAGGTAAAGACACTGAATGTTGAGCAACAAAACTGATTTGGATTCCATGAAAATCTTCAGCATCACAACTTTAAGCGTAAATTAGAATAAATGTTTTTATTTGGTGTTTGTTCGCTTCAATGTTCCTTCACACGACTTCAATTTAAACACTGCAGTTTAATTCAAAAAGATGCAGAATAAACATCTGCACAGTCTTCCTGTTGGGGGCGCCGGGCTCAGTTTCAATCTCCTCAAAAACTCTTAATGACAAGAGAAAGAGTTTCACTTTCTGAAAATGAAGACTGGAGAAAGTTAGAATTTACATTTTGACCAAACAGCAGTCTGGAGGTCTGTCCCTGCGTCCAAACGTCTCTCTGAGACAGCCGTCCCTAATCATTAACATGTATCTCAGGCGGGTACGAAGAGGGACTGTAGCTCATCCCAAGTCCCCAAGCGCCCCCCCAACAGACCTGAGCCCCCCCCAGTGTCTCCAGCCTGTCTCTGTGTCCCTGTAGTCAAAGTGTCCCAGCAGCTCCCGTCTGCAGTGGACGGACAGACAGCTGTCGCTGGGACACTAAAGGGACCTTATGGCGCCCCCCCCCCCCCACACACACACACACAGCAGCAGCTCGCCTCTGATTGGTTCTCCGCTGTGTAAAGGTTGTTCCTGTACCTGCTCCCAGGTACCGAGCGGCGTCGCTATGACGACCAGGTACCATTGCGGAGGTACTATCTGCAATGGCAAACGGTGGGAAAAGCGAGTCGAGGCGGGGCGAGGCGGTAGGTTCTGCAGCGTCCGTTCTCTCTGGAGGCTTGTTCTGATGGACCTCAGAGACGCTGACGTCCTCTGGGAGTCTCACTGAAACTTTGTCACTGACGTCAAAACGAATCAAACCACTCTGGTGACATCATCTCACGGGGACCAGATCGTTACCTGATTGGTTGAAGCAGAATCCAGCGACGTCCGTCTTTAAAGACTCGTCTCTTTTCTGGTCCAGGTGTGTTCTGGCGCCGACACGCCTTCCTTTATTTGCAGGTGTGCATGTCGTTCATGCTCTCGCAGCGCCGGCAGCTGACGTAGCAGCACCAGACGAACTTGCACTCGCAGCGTTGGACGTGTCTCACCAGGTGAGTGTTGTGTCCTCTGCCGCAGCACAGCAGGTTGCAGCCGTCCGAGCCGGTGGACGTCCGGTTGCAGCGGCGTCCTCTGGTGCCGGCGACGCCCCGCCGCCAGTCCTGCAGGCAGTAGTTTGGAGACTTGTTGAAGAAGATGAGCTGCTGTTTGTCGACGGGGAGGCGACGCTGATCCTTCCTCCTCGTCTTCCTCCTCGAGCGGTCCGACACCTGAACGCTGCGCTCGTAGCGCTCCTTCAGGTGCACGCCGACGCGCTCGAACGCCGCCATCGTCCTCCAACACGTCTTCACCGCACAGGAGCCGGAGACGCCATGACAACGGCAGTCTGTCGACATCGTCCTGTCAACCGCCTGAAGGACAGAAGAAGAAGAGAAGAAGCTGAGTGAAGACACAAAGGACAGAAGACGAAGACGCAAAGGACAGAAGACGAAGACGCAAAGGACAGAAGAGACCACTGGAGGTTCTGCTCTGCTGGTTCTGCTCAGCAGGTGAGACTCCTCACCTGCCGCCCGGCCTCGCTGTTGTGCTGGTTCATGGTGGTCAGCGTGAACCCTCCGCTGGTCGTCGACGTGTTTTTGACGCCGTTGTCGACGAACTTGCGGCTGAACCAGGTCCCGTACTGGATGTGGTCCGAGCAGCCGCCCCAGTGCCAGCCCTCCGCCGGCGAGCCGGCGCCCTGCAGCCGGGCGTCGCAGCCGCACTCCGTCATGTTCCCCTGACTGCAGGAGCGCGTGACGGCGTGGACCAGCCCCGCCGCCATCACCGCGTAGATGAACGCCGTCTCTTTGGTTCCTGCATCAGAGGGTCAGCGTGACATCATTACATCCAGGAAGAAATCATTTGGGTAAGTGTTACAGAACAATGTGCTCAACGACATGTCATGGTCTTCATCACGGGGGGAGTTTGCTCCGTTGTCTTGGAGACGACAGTGGAAACTCCATCCACTGATGAAAACCATGAAAGGCGACTGAAAGCTCCAGGTGAAGTGGACTCGAGCGCAGCTTTTTATTATTGTTCAACTCGTCTCTCCAGTTTAGAAGGAAACAAGTGAGGAAGGACGCCTCAACTCCTTTCAGTGCTCACACCTACACTTGCACTTCACTCAGCCTTTCGCCTGCCAACTTTGATCCAAAGCAACATTAAGGCCGTCTGGCCCTTTAACAGCTCTGCTCTTCATATGAACTGAACTTTCAGGGTGAAGAAACAAGTGAAGTCAGTAAAATGCTTCAGGTATTCCTCAGCTGAGTTTCGTCCTCGTCCTCACGTCTCTAATATCCCGATTCAAATCATGTGATCGAGAGAAACATCTTCTAACATCACAGCTATTATCTCTGAATGGAATTAGGCCTCAAACACACGACGTCATTGGTTTCATCTGAAACATTAAAGTGAACTCAGAGTCGGGTTTATTGCCAAGTTTTCACATAAAAAGGAATTGACTTTGATGTTTCGGTGCCTAAAATGAAACACAGTGAAAGCAAGTAGTGCAAGGAAGCAGAAAGGGATGTTCTGAAGATTTACGGGGTGAAATTCTCCTGCGTTAAACACAATTAAAGTGTCTGTAATGGCATTCGGATTTGATTAAAGTTCGGCTTCAAGAACAAAAAAAAGCTCTGCAGTCATGAGACAAACGTCTGTCCAACACTGTAGCATTTAACTGGGTCCCATTCAAAACTCCAATAGGATTTTCAGCGTTTTTCCAAACAGAAAACTGTTGGACATTTGTGTTTTTCTCTGTCCTGCTGGAACAACTAAAAGTATATTCTGTATGTTTATGAAAAAGCTTAAAATACTGCTCAGCTTAGCTTCAGCTGGAAGTACTTAAGTAGTGAGTAAATACTTCCATACTAAGTACTTAGGCTCAGCTCCGTCTACAGCTCAGTATCAAAGTATTTAAGTACAGCTGAGTACTCACTTAAGTAAAGATTTAGGGCTTGCTCAGGTACTAGGCTACTTAAGTAAGACGGCTAAATAATACTTACCAAATGCTAAATACCTGGGCTCAGGTGTGTCTAGGTTCAGCCTAAGTAATGCGGATTCCTTAGCAGGATATTAATTACTTACTGAGGCCTAACTATAGAGCCGAGTGTGGCAATCTGAGATGTCCTTAGAAGGCCACCGTACAGCGGATAAAGCCTTTGATTAGAGCAACAACACGAGCTTTCCCTCTGGCGCCACCGTCAGGACAAACTAGAGCCTACACTCTGTGGGGGACTGAAGCCTCCTCAGAGGGGGGGCGCGGGGGAGCCTCCTCACCGCTCGTCAGCTCGTGTCCGAACACGGACGGGTCCTCGGTGGTGGAGCAGTTCCACCTCTCGTGTCTGAACTGGCTCTGGCACTCTGCGATGGCCAGCCGGGCTCCGTCCTGGATGCTGGGCAGCAGGAACGGCTTCTTCCGGCACAGCTCCCGCTGCTTGTGGCTGAGAGGGAGGCCAGCGCAGCCCAGCTGCTCCGGGACTGCCGCCGAGGTCACACCCAACCACCTGCGGGAAACACCAGCTGGTAACGCACCGCTGCAGGTGAAGCCAACACCAGACTTCGTTCAAAATATTCAGCTTTTTAAACGCTTTCCTGTCAGCGACCGTTTATGGGCCTGAAAACAACCGGAAGCCTACTACTATACTGTGAACGACGCTTACACTTTAACAAGATGCCAAACGGATACTGGTTCATCCACCACCGGCAGGCCTTTTATTTATTAGGCTATTAACCGTTACTAACTGTCCCTGTGGGAAATAGAAGAGTGGCCCTCCTGGCTCCAGGGGACACATTACATGTGTTACATTTGAGCGCCTCGGAATATAATCAGTGGACAACTTTCAACGAAATGAGGCTTTTCTTAAATCTCTAATTGAAGTGCATGAAGACGTGCTGTTTCCCCCCCAGAGCACCATCCCTCCCAGCTGGCAAGAAGGACAATTATTTATTTTCATTAAATCTCGAATGTTCAGACCTGATTCAGGCTGCTGCTTCCGGACTCACCTGTGGTTTTGTGAAGGAAAACACTGGGTGTTGGCCAGTAGAAGAGGCCGAATGAAGAGTGGGGTTTGGTCGCTCCAGATGAGCCACTGGATTTAATTCAAAGTGGCGTTTGCTCGCTCGAGACGCGCATGGAGGCCTAAAAGTGACTTTTTCCCCATGGAATTTGGCTTTGTTTGACCTCCAGGTAACTGTCTGCTCCAGCTCATGTCAATGAACAAACTGAAAGACCGAACGAAAAACGCACAACCCGGAATGAAGGGACACTTTATTCAAAGGACAGCCTGTGGATCAAAGAGGGCCAAGTTGTGCTCAATTATGTTCGAGGCCGTGTGTGGCTCCTGGGTGCCTTTAAATGCAGTTTATTTCACAGACTTCAGGTTTGAGTCAGATTGTTCGTTTCCCCGCTCTCACTGTCTTCCACTAAAGGAATCACACACGATCCCAAATGAAGAGTTCGTGTTTTATTTAGACATGTGCCATCTTGTTAATTTCCTTCACCCCGAATGATAGAGTGAAATAAAGAACACCTGAAGCTGACGCCTTAAATTAGCAGCTTTTTGAATGGAGTTTGGCTTTATTGGATCACCGGGGTTGACAGAATGAAGTACGGGGAAACCTTCTCTCTGGCCTCTGGTCGATTACTTAATTACAGACGACTCCAAACAATAACCTAAGGATAGGCCTACTTAATAAACTATCCTACCATTTTGTAGATTTTATGGAGGCCAAATTGAAGAGGGAGTTCATCACATGGAAGCTTTAAAGGAGGTTTTTAAGAAGGCCTAACCGCGTAAAAGCGGCGCGCTGCAGCTCGGCCTGAACAACACCCGTGCAGCGGCTTCCTCATCCTCAGGCCAGACTTCCTTCTATAAAGCCCAGATTTTAGACTTCCTTCAGGTTGTTCACTTCCGCGAGTTTCTGAGGTTAAAGACTGGAAGAACCCCGCTTAAGAAGTTATGTGTTTAGCCTACGAGGTGCTACAGGTGTGTGTAGACCTGCACCTGAGCAGGTCTCCAGAGTGAATACTCACATCCAGGTGGCTCTGCAGCAGAGCGGACACACCGAGACCAGCAGCAGAGTCAGGGTGCACATGTGTCGGACTCCGCAGCTCCGACCCTCCATGACCTCTTCATGTGTGTGAGCCGCCGGGCTGCGCTCCCAGGCCGACCATTAGCAGGAGTCTCCGTCTCATAGCCGACTAAAACCCGGTCCCGGAGCACACGAATCCCGGTCCGTGCAGTACTGATCCTCCAGTGAAGAGTCCCGCTCTGACTGGCGCTGATGATGAAGTCCCTCCTGCGGGGCTTTGTCCAGCTTCCCGTCCAGTTTGGGCCAGTCGAGTCCCGGAGGATCCTCATTGGACCAGCAGAGGAGTCATAATCAGCAGCTGACGTCACAGCTGGACGCTAATTGGACGGACAGACGCATCAGAAAGACAACCAACTGTTTTCTGGATATTTTTACATTTAAAATGTGTTCAGTCAAGGAAGTATAGAGATCAGAAACCGGCGTGATTTTTGAATGGAGTTTGGTGATGGGGTTAGGTTAATCACAGTAAATAACACATATGATAGTGGCCACAACAAGGATTACTGACCCCCAAACACCACACCAAACTCCATTTAAATGTTTGTACATTTAACATTCTTTGATATTGAAAAATGCTTTTAGCCATTTTACAAATTGACGGGATTTCTGAATTATTTATATTCTTATGACATTAGATTCATTAGACTTGATTTGAGTTGTAAAGGTTAGTTTATATAATGTTAATATTATCAACCAAAAAGTTACATGTACATTAAAGCACTCAAAAATACAAAGAAACATTTTTCTAAACATATTTTTATCAGTTTGACCAATAAACAAGTTTAACTAATTAGCTTTTTCCAGAGCTGTCAAACTGTTTCCAAGGTCAAGAATTAATTTTTTAATACTTGACTTTTGTTCAATTTTAAGTTTTCATGACTGAAAATTAACTTTTCTCATCTCCTTTTTTCACCAACAAACTAAAATGTGACGAACAAAGATGAAAAGGACGGCAGGTGATCAATCTGTCAGCTTTATGATACATATCACTTTCATGCCAAAGATATATTAAAATGTATAAAAGACAAAATTTACAGTTTAAAAAAAAAAGTTGATTTTGTTAAAGTTTAAAGTAAAAAAACAGATTCTGAAGTGAGAAGATGAAGATTCTTAAACGTTTTAACAAGACAGAAAATACAAATAATATAAAAACAGATTTCTTCACAGTTGGATTTCTTATTGATAAACGTCTTTTTTCTTTTTGGTAAACAATTTCATATTTGAAAGATCAGAGAAGAATAAAAACAGTCATATAAATATTCATACATTCTGTTTTCCAGCAGGTAAACATGTTTAGCGATAAAGGCAAAATAAACATCTGTAGAAAAATATAGAAAATATGAGCAGAGAATCAAAGAAGACATTTCTTTCACGTGACGAACACCGTTAGCGTCGAGTCTTTGGTTTGAAGATTATCTGATAAACTATAACGTCAGCGACTGAGGTATATAAATATATATATGGAGGAGACACGAAGAGGCTGATCTGAGTTCAACATTACGTTTCCTCTGACCACAGGAAGACAACCGAAACTAACTAGTGAGGACTAACACTGTTAAACACTAGCTGGTGTACATCAGGAGCTGGGTAGAGCACATTATAAACCAGCTGGTGCACAGTGGAAAGTAGCTGTGAGCTAAGTAGAAACTAGGAGCACCTTAGAGAAGTTAGTTTGCATTGAAACTAGCTGGTGCGCTTTATATTCTAGTTAGAGGAACTAGCTGTTTGTATCAGAAACTATCTGCATTTGCATCAGTGACCAGCAGGAACTGGAGACAGCGTTAGAAAGTATTCGCTCAAACACTGAAGAAAACACTAGAGTTTCCGTTGGCTCTGAGAAACTATTAAGTGTTCAGCTCACTGTTTTACTTAAAGAACCAGCTAGTGAACGTTCTCACCTTGGACCTCAAACGCTGGAAGGTTAGATTCTTTCCTTGGTAACATGTCACTTTAATGGGAAAGTAAAACTAGAGACAGTCACACCTTCGAGTCCTCAAGAAAAGCACAACAAAGTGGAAAAAGTTCCGCTTTTCTTTCTCATGATTTCTTTTCACTCTTAAATTCATTGATCAGCGGCGACCCCCCCCCCCCCCACGAGGCCCTGCTGCAGGTGAGTGGGACAGGTGAGTGTTCACACACACTCAGGCATTCAGTTTCTGAATTTAGGACACAGGCGGCTCAGCAGGATCTCAGAGTACACCTGGTTCACTGGTCCTCTCACGTGATAGGACAAGGCTTTAGGCCACGCCTCCTGGCCTGCTGATTGGCTGCTGAGTCCAGGTCCGGTTCTGGTGGATCTGGCTATGTTGGTTGTGGACGTCGTGTTGTCTGGAAGCCTGGAGGTCCAAAGCTTCTCCACCTGGAAGCAGAAGAAGAGACACCAACACCTGGTTTAATATCTGTTGACGAGGTTCAACACACCTTCTCTGATTGGTCCAGGACATTTCTGATCAGGTTCAGCTGATCCTCACTGGATGTTTTTCAGGCTTGAATCACAAGATGAAGTCTTTATCTCTCAATCAAGACAAATGGGCAGCGATGTGATTGGCTGTTGAACATAAGAGGACCGTGAGTTGCACCTTGGGGAACTCCACGTCAGGTCTGACTCCTCGGATCAATAAACGCTTATTTACTGATCTATAAAGTCGTGTTACCTCATGAAAGTGGCAGGCACATCGCCCCTGCAGGAACTCTTTGTATCGACCCATCGTGATGCTGAATGTGTCGATCGCCTCGTACCCGTGACGCGTTGCTGTGGCGATGACATTACGGTTCTCTCGGTGGAGCTCCTGCACCTCTTTCTGAAGGACCCGTGACCATAAACACACAGCGGAGCCGTGTGAAGAGAGTGCGTTCGTGTTAAAACAAGTACTGAAGCATTTTACTTTCCTCAGCATCGACACGCTCGGATGTTTCTAACTCCGCATGCAGTAGGATACGTACCAGCCTGAGCGAGCGGATCCCGTCAACAGGAAGATGGAACCCCATCCCCAAAGATTTCACCACCACCAGGACGTCACTGAGAGACTCTCTGAGGGGAGAGAGGAAAGTGTTGTCATAGTAACCACAATCACACCTGTGCTAACGGACAGGGGGTTTCGATCCGTCTCCCACTTGTGTATAAAGCATTTTCAGAAGACCCACCCTGCCCGTGGTGCTAATCCCCTACGGTCGCCTTAACATCTGTGATCTACAGCAGCGCATCGGGGGAGTTTCAGTGCTCCACAGCTGACGAGATGAAGCCGCCTGCGAGCGTCAGCTGAGGGCACAAGACATGTGTAGATGTCCTCATACGTATCTAACAGGAGTCATTATAGGGAGGGATCAGAGTTATGGAGCTTCTCTAAATGGAAACCTGTACGCTGATGACACGGCGAAGAAGTGTTTCCTTCTTAGCCACGCTAGCGGCAGTGTTTCAGTGACGTTAATGCCCCCCCGCCTGCCCGCCTCCACTTTGGTCCAGACTGAAACATCTCATCACTGTTGGACGGACTGAGATGAAACGTGGTTCATGGTTCATGTTCCCCATCAGGTCGACATGTTAATGTTGACCTGATGACGTTCCATCAACATGTTAGCATGGCGATGTTAGCATTTAGCTCAAAGTAATACGTCTTTCAAACGACACAAACATTTCTGTGTCAGACTCTTTCTCTCATATTTCCTTTGACAGCCAATAAAACACTAGAGTACCAAATTAAATTGTTAATTATTCTGGATCAAGGAAGCATCAGATGCATCTGTTCACCTGTTCAGCACCTCTCTGACCGTCCTCAGGTGATCGGTGTTCAGCCACTGGACTCCTCCCACAACCAGAACTGTCAGGTTAGAATTCACCAGAGGTCGTGACCTTTAGGGGAGAAACTCATCAGCACATAAACATCATTTGGCCTTTTACTGACACACTGTGACCCCCCACCTTCAGTACATTTCCTCTCACCTGTTGAGCAGCTGCAGCAGAGCGTGTCTGAATGTGGGTCTCTGGTTCTTCTCCAACCAGAACTGAGGATAATACGAGTAGCTGACAAAGGTCCGGCCTCCGTTCAGGTTCCTGTAGACCAGCGTGTCATGAGCTTTGCCCCAGTCCTCCAGACTGGAGTTCACCCGCTCCATCAGGAAGTACATCATCCCTCGATTGGTCGAGTCGCCGATAAACAACACCTGAGGAGAGACGGGAAGATTCATGTTCAACAGATAATACATGTCCATCATCAGGACACCTGTCCACAGGTAGGGCCACCTATTGGACCACCTGTTGGACCAGTGATGGACCACCTGTTGGACCAGCGATGGTCCACATGTTGGACCAG
>CM022484.1:3867308-3880733 GCA_011952105.1 Coreoperca whiteheadi
ACCGTGGTTCGTTCTGAGGAAGCTGCTGGTCTCGGCGTATCTGGACAGCTGGACCTCGTAGTCCATCTGCTGCAGAACCTGCTGGTACAGCTGGACCTCAGTGTCTGAGACCAGGTGTCGGCCCATCAGGACCACGGCCCGACGCCGCCGGGGGGGCAGCTGAGACCAGACCTGGATCTGAGGGAAACAGGAAAAATACTGATGTTAACTGGGATTTAATGTCCTGCCGAATCTTTAGCCTCATATTTTACTGATATTAATCCTTCAGATGGATCAAGTTCACCTCAGTGTGTCCAGATAGATCCAGGACGTGTTTAGCCTAGCTTAGCACAAAGACTGGAAGCAGGGGGAGACTGTTAGCCGGTGTTATGCTAGGCACACATAGGGAGCATATCCAACACAGTTAGCTTTCTGACATTAAGTGATGTTAAACCGGCTAAACAACGATCCAGCGTAAGATGTTTGTAGCTAACCAACACTAGCTTCCAACAGCTAACATAGCCAACATGTTAGCTCTCTGAAGCTAACTGATGTTATGGTAGCTACAAATAGTTAGCATATCCAACATGATGCGAGCTTTAAAGTGTTGGTCAGACGGAAATCTTACTTCTGTTTTTCATTTGTCTTTTCGTACATCGACTTTTCATATATGAAGTTCGCTGTGTTCCTTCTTTCCCCATTGAATGTGTGAAACAATCAAGGGTTTATTATTTGTATGTTCGGACCCTGCAGCCCTCCAGTTTCTCCGTTCAAATCTTCCCATGTAGAAACCCACATCAAAAAGCTTTTCCTCTGTTTGTGCCTCACATTGATCTTGTGAGCTGTCGGGGGTAAATGTCACCGGGGGTCCTCACAAGTATACAAGGTCAAACATGTCACTGAGTCCTGAGGGCGCCGACAGCTCCTGCTGCCCCGAACACCAGCTCCAGCACCAACAGTGCTGTCATTCATGGGTGTTCTCTTTTACTCCTGCCCGAAGTTGTCAAACTACACTTCCCATAATGCCTTAGGGGGTGTGATGGAGTCGGTGAACGAGCTGCCAGCAGCTCCTGCCTGCAGTGGACCCGTGGACGGACAGACGGCATCGCCTTAGGAAGGTTCTCCGGCAGGCTCTCTGAGCAGGAGGAGGGTTTGTGACCAGGCCGCAGCGATGTGGCGAGTCTCCAAGTGTCTTCGTCTCCTCATCAGAGCGAGTCGACAGTCAGCTGTCTCTGCTCTCTTCCCGGGAGGAAACGCCGCAGCGTGACTGAATATTTAAGGTCACGCTTGTTTATCAAACTACTGCAAGGATCCTGGAAACAGCGCCCGAGTGAACCCTCCTGTTGCTGTCTGTGCTACCTGCAGCAGGAATCAACGTGTGTGTGAACGGGAATAAAATACCACTTTAACAATAAAGATTCGGGGTTAGAAAATAAACTCCAGGGTTGAGAATGACGCAGCTTAGATATCTGAGCGGCTCAAACTAACTTCTGTGTTTCAGTGAAGAAGCCGGAAGCATCAGGACGGATGGAGGAACTGGTTTCGGGGGAACTGAGTCTTGACGGAGCCTCCAGTGTCATGAAACTGGGTCGGTCCGATTGTTTGAAACCACAGAAGAAGAAAGCCTGACGGTTGGCTTTCCTGCAGTGAAACAGACAGAAGATGTTTTGTGTTCATGGAGTTCTACAGATACAGTTGGAGTTGCTGCTTTAGCATTCGGATCAGATCTGCACTCCGTTAACGTCCATGTTGCTGAAAAGATGTTGGCAGACTTCCTGTGTTTCAGTCTGTTTTTCTTCTTCACACGAGATAAAACTCTGAGAGGCGGCATGGGGAGGACCAACAAAGAAGAAGAAGTTTTTAAAGCTGTCAGCAGCATTTTAATCACTTCGTTTTTGAACCCTACTTTACAGCTAGCAGTGAGGAAAGCAGAGTGAAGACACCGTAGAGCTGCAGTAAACCTACTGCGCTGGATTCGGCACTCGCTCCCACATCAGGAGCTGAAGCTGAACTGTGTTTCCACAACCGAAACACTGACGAGGTCTCATACCACAGACTGACGGCCCGAGTCCCCACCGCACCACCTGACTGAGCCCAGGTCCACCCGGGGCCCTGAAGATACACATGAACGCAACACTTTGAGCTCAACAATACGTGTCAACGTCCTGTCAGTCGTCAGGTCACTGGAGGCCGTGACCTCCCTCACGACTTATTCCTTTTCTCTGATGCACAAGCTTGTTCTTTTCATTTGACCTTCTGCAAGAAACCAACAGCAGCTTCAATTTAACAAACTGGCGTCAATAACTACCTGTTACATTAGCAGAGAGGCACCTGCACACACGTTCGCTTCATTCTGAACACAATGTTTCCCAAAATGTCGGCCTGCTGCTGTAAACCCACCAGCTGTCGTCACCTCGGACTGACTGGTGCAATAAAATAAACCAAACACAGAGTCCAGATCAAACCCAGTTTAACCATCAAAACCTGACGATTAACAGCCTGCCAGAGTGCGTGAGTGTGTGCGTGTGTGTGTGTCAGTTTACACTCAGTTATCCGTCAGGAACTGGATCCTCAGCTGATTAATGACACAAATATTTATATCAGGGACACTGAGGACCAGGACACACTTAAAATACCCAACACACATACTGACAGGATACTCTGGATCTGATTGGTCCCTCCAGCTGTCAATCATCCTGTAGTAAAATAAAACCCTGTACACACGGCTATCCCCTCATAATCTAAAAATACTGCAACAATGAGCCAGAAGGAGCCTTGACCCAGCTTCCTCTCTCTATTACAGGGGGAGACTCTCCATACAAAACTCCCCTAGAAAATCTGTCATTTTAAAGACACCTATCTTAAAGGCTGAACAAACATGAATGGAACCGTTAAGGAGTCAGGTTAGTGTTGTGGGAAATTCTTTATTCCAAACAGCACTTACCATACTAGACTTTTAACTTTTAGGAAAGACTTGTGTCCATCCAAGAGATTTAAAAAGGTAATAATTGTTTTAACTGTTTAATTATGTTTAAGCCGACTTTCTAAGAGAACCACAGGAGTCTGACAAGATAATTAAAAGGAATTGTACTGCTTAGATACTACTGCCCATAACCAAGCAAATCTTAAAATGCCCTGCTTTTAAATGAAGCTTGGCATATACTAGTTTTCTGCATAAATATATGAATCCGGCTGTTAGAGTTAAATTCAGTTGTTTTATTGAATTGAAAGATTATATTCAAGATAAACTTACATGTGGATCAGCAAACGTCTGAATAAGTATTAGCTCATGCCTGCAACCCAAATCATTTTAAAATGCTCTGGTTTTTAGTGACGTTTGGTGACACAGCAGTTTATTTCCGTTTCAGAATATAAGAAAGTTTGTTCAATACAAATAGTGTTTTTTTGAAGAAGAGGACGATTGTGTTAATGCTGAATTTACAAGTCGATCTGCACGAGTCTGAACTAGTCTGAGGTCCTCTGGTTAGTTTGGGGATATGCATGTATTTCCTTATTCTGCTAGAAAGTTACCTTGAAATAAAATACCCTGTTCTTCCCTGCAGGAAAAGGAATGCTATTTAACTGGCTGAACATTGAATGGAGTTTGGAGTTTAAGCTTGGAAAGCTTGTCTGCAGGGAATGATCCCTTGAAGATAGTTCCTGCTAGTTTAAGTGTTGGGTCACCCTCACCTGCAGAGCAGCTTCAACTCACCTGTGCATGTCTCTGGAAAGTCTCCAGAGCAGAAATTAACGTCCTGGTCTCCTCCATCAGCAGCTCATCTGACGGCTTTCTGCTGCGGGTTCCGGCGGCGGGTTGCTGCTGTCCGGACCGCAGCCGGTCCCGGGCCACCATCAGGGTCTGGTAGAAGAGACACACCGCCACCCCGAGCAGCAGCAGCAGCGGCAGCGGGCCGGAGCACGCCCGGCGGCGGAGCAGCATCCCGGCCTCCCTCAGGAGAAGTCCGCCGGCCGAAGCCAGGAGGCACCGCATGACAGGAAACACGCCTTCACTTCACATTCCTGAGGGTGTCCCCGCACTCCTCATCTTCACCATCTTCATCTCCTCACTGACGGCTCCTGATCACAAGTTCAGCTTCCCTCCGAACAGAAACGTCCCGGGACTGTCACATGCTGTTTTACTGAAATAGCCTAATATTTCCTCTTCGATGTTTTACAGCCGAATGGACTAATGGATCTGCAAGAGTCTGAAAATCTATTAACTCATGTTGGAAGTCCAAAGACCTTTTGTTCATAACCACGCTAATTTTAAAATAGCCTAATTGTCAGTGACGTTTGGCGATATACTAGTTTCCTCCGCTCAAGCTGAATGTATCTCGGTTATTAGAGCGTTTGTTAAAAGCGATTGTTCTATTGACATGTAGAGACTTTTGATAGATTATATTTATGCCGAATTTACTAGTGGATCCATAAGAGTCTGAAGAAGTATTGACTCATGTTGTGAGTCCAAAGAACTTTTATCAATGACTAATCAAAATGTAAAATGCCCTAATGTTTGAGTCGGACCCGAACAGATGCAGAAGAGCAGCCAGGACGCGCGGCGGAGGAGAAAGTTCGCGTAAAAGCAGCCGAACTGCATCTTCTCTCCTCCCCGGGGGGCAGATCATGTGGGTTTAAAGAAAGAGCACCATATGACTCTTCAAAGGCAAATGAGTCTCGCTGATTTATCCAATTATCCTCCTGGTTTGTCTCCAATCCAAAGTGCGCAGCAGTTCAGACTTTTCACCCGCTGCCAGGACGTCGGGTTTCAGCACGAACGCAGAGTAACACCGGAATCAGAACGGGACCGTCAGAGGAATCCGTTAGCATAAAAAGCCTCCAAACAGATCAGTCTCACCGAGCTACAACTGCGCCTTTCCCCTCCAGCTTGAGGGCTTCAGTCTGACGTTTGGTGGCGTCGGAGAGAAGTTAAAAGCAGCCGAGCCGTCGGCGCAGTCTGGCACAGAGACCATCTGGTTTGAGTTAAATCCAGCAGGAGGAGAAAAAAGCAGCCACAGGACTCCGATTCCCAGTCCGTCCTCCCCCTGCAACCTGGGCCCACTGTGCTGTTGAGCAGTCAGGATGAAGCTGGCTTTCAGCTGGAGTGTGGACAGTAAAGAGTGCTGGTGCTCTGCAGGAGGTCAGAACCTCCTCCCTCCTCCCTCCTGCTGGAACTCTCAGGGCTGAGTTATTCCTGGAAAACACACACCCTCTGTCTCTCTCTCGGTGTGTGTGTGTGTGTGTGTGTTAAAGTCAGTGAAACGTTACTCACATTGCTGAAATCAGTGGTGGAGCAAGTATCCAGATGTATTATGGGTATAAATACCACAGTGAAAAGAAGTCCCACTCTTCAGTACGATGCACTGGGAGTCTCTCAGTAAAAGTACTAACTCCGACATATAGAATATATATACACACACACACACACACACACACTGATGCAGCAGCAGGTCGTGCTGTAGCTGCTGGACGTGACTGATCATTAACTGATTATTGGTTCACAACATTTATTAAAAACGTTCATTGGTAGAAAAGAAGGAGCCAGTTAAAGCAGTTCTATGTGGTGAAGAACTGAAGCGTAGCAGGAAAAACTCTCCCCCACTTCTCTGTTGCAAAGAGTTTCCCCTCGGGGGTTAATAAAGTACTTGTGATACTTCGTAGTATTCTGTGAGAGACCTTCCCTCCTACGGCCTGAGGCGTGTGCGTACATACACTGTGTGTATACATGTATATAAGTCTGATGACCACTCCTCTGCCTGTGGTCATGCTGAACAGCTGCTCTTTAACCCCCCTCCCTCTGTGCAGACGTCATTAAAGAGCAGAGGTTGTCTCACCTGTCAGGTAGGCTCAGTGTGGCGCCCCCGCTGGCCTCAGGGGGCCCCTGCAGGGCAGCTGGAGGTCCACAACAGGATGTAGAAGCTCACCTGCGAAGCATCCAACAGGAGCTCTGAAGCATCCTCTGGACGAACGGATCCATGACACACAGCGACCCCTGGCTGCTAAAGGAGCTGTCGCTGCACGCTTAATGGGCCCCCTGAGCGGGACGGGGAGCAGGGCCCCCCTGAGGGGGACGGGGAGCAGGGCCCCCCTGAGGGGGACGGGGAGCAGGGCCCCCTGACGGGGACGGGGAGCAGGGCCCCCCTGAGGGGGACGGGGAGCAGGGCCCCCCTGAGGGGGACGGGGAGCTGGGCCCCCCCCGGGCCCCCTGACGGGGACGGGGAGCTAAAGGCCTTCACGCTGTTTCCCATAAAGAAGCGAGAGTGAACGCGTTTCTACTCTCCAGACCCGCACCATCTAGTTCTAAGCTGAACAACACGGGAACAGAAGAAACAAGCAACGCTCCCAGACGTTAAACACACCACGAAGAGTTAGTGAGACGCCGAGGCTTCATCCAGTGTGACTCCGGTTCCAGCGTTCACATCTGAGACCAAACTACGGTCTCAGGAAGAAGAAGAGACGGCGATCGTTACAGGCGACTCATCCAAATACTAAAGTTTAAGGTATTCACGTGGAGGATGTGCCTCCTGAAACTGACCTGAGATCAGTTAGACAGAAGACGTCTCACTCTGGTTGTCCAGCGGTGTCACACAGTGGAGCTTCTTCATCCACACAGGATCTTTGGTCGCGTTCACACTCAGACAACAAAGCTCATCAACGTTAATGTGAATCAGAGTCTGAACCGGTTTCACATCCGATCCAACCTGCAACACCAGTCAGAGTCGGCAGATCCCAGAACAGCTTCTCTTTTTATTCTTTTCATTTTGTTTCAACATCCCTGGAAACAAACACACACACACACACACACACACAGTAACACACACACACACTAACAGACACACCGTAACACACACACAGTAACAGACACACACACACACACACTAACAGACACACCGTAACACACACACACACACACACAGAGTAACACACAGAGTAACACACACACACACAGAGTAACACACACACAGTAACAGACACAGAGTAACAGACACACAGTGTAACACACACACACACACAGTGTAACACACACAGTAACACAGAGTAACACACAGAGTAACAGACAAACACACACACAGACACACACACAGTGTAACACACACACACACACAGAGTAACACACACACACACACACACAGTAACACACAGAGTAACACACACACACACACACAGTAACACACACACAGAGTAACACACACACACACAGTAACACACACACACAGTAACACACACACAGAGTAACACACACACAGAGTAACACACACAAACACACACACACAGTAACACACACACACAGGTTTCAGCTGTGACTTTGTTCTGGCTGAAAACATTAGAGGTCATTAGAGGTCAGAGGCGACAAATCAGCTAAGACGCCATGTTTGTAGTTTTGTAGAGCAGCTGGGCCTCGTGAGAAAGAGGATTCTGAGCTTAATGTCCGAGTTGTGAAGCCGCCGTTGTTCTTCTCACATTTAAAGGCCGAAAACTGTCAAATGTCAGAAACAACATCAGAAAAATGCCAAACCAGCAAATAAAGTGACTCAGAGATTTAACCCCTGAAGGAACACACGCAGGTCGTCTCTGTGGATCGTTTGTTGAAATAAAGTTGAGATGGGTAAAGTTTGAACTCTGGAGCCGCTCAAAGATAAAGCGATAGATTAAGTCCGAGCTTTACGCAGGTCTCGTTAAATCAGAACTCATTAAGTCTGAAACCGGAGGAGAAAACGACCCGGACGCCACCTTCACCATTTCTGATATTTAAATAGCCAACCTGAGCCCGACAGGTTGACCTCTGACCTCACCTGCCCAGGTGAAGAGACGCGGCTCGTCACAAACATCTCAGATTCATTTCAACGGAAAGACCGATCAAATAAAACCAGGATCAACAAAGTCGGGATTGTGAGGAGAACAAAAAGAGGAAAAGAAAGAGAAAACCTGCAGAACTCTTTTATTTCGGGGCTCTAAAGGCCCGAGTCAGGGTTCAGAACGGGTGGTTGAGTCCAAAGATGGCGTCTGTCGGAGCGGTCTGGAGAAGCCCCAGCGCGCTCCGAGCGTCTCGGTGGTGGGCAGCCTGTTGACCTTCGACCCCAGTCGGCTGCAGACCGTCGGCCGTTGTTTCAGGACGTGGAGGTTAAAATCCAACATGGCGGGCGGCCAGTCTATTTGTGGCGGCTGCCTCTCCGCTTCATGGCGGCCGTACACTGAGGACAGTACCACTTCCCCTTGGGCGCCTCCGTCAGGCCGACGCAGCCGTAGTGGAACCACTCGATGGGACACTGAGGGGGAAGTCACAGCACACGGTACTCAGGGTTACTGCGAGTTAGAGACGGGCCGCAACGGAGCGAGATCGTCGCTCCTGCGTGGCGCTCGCGCTGCGTAGGACCGACTCACCGTCAGCGCTCAGGCAGCAGCTGACGGCGCTGACATCTGACCCCGGGTCAGTGACGGGATACTTACGTCTGTATTATCACAGCCGACCATCTCTCCGTAGGACACCTGGAAGACATTAAACGGCACAAGTTAAAATGAGATTCTCATCGAACGACCCAAGCAGCACCCGAGAGGCCACGCCCCACAGCGATTGGCCAGGTGTATGCAGGTGGAGGCGGGGTCTGAGCCTCTCTCCCCTGAGCGGGTCCGCACCTGGTTGCAGATGCAGTATCGGGGCTCGTTGGGGTCGTAGGTCCAGTCCACCTGGCTGTTGGCCTCGGCCTCTGGCAGCGCCGAGGCCTGCTGGGAGAGCTCCTGGGCCAGAGCCGACGACGAGGAGCACGACGACAGCGAGGAAGAGGACGACGACGAAGAGGACTGATGGTTGGAAGACTTGATGCTGCTTCTGGAAAACAGGAGGACGAGACGGGTACAAATATCTGCTGTGACCCACACATACATGTATTACGCAGAGACGTGTCCGTTACAAACACGGGTACATTCCTGTTGTCACGGGGACGCGTGTGATGCCCCTATTGGCTAAAGACGTCTTCACAAACCAAGAAACCTACTTCTGTCACAGAGAAGTACATTTATAGAACAATGAGACACCTGCGTCACGGGCTGTGACCACAGGTGAATACTTATACTTCATCACCGTATACTAATACTTTGGAATGTAAAGGCTCATCGTTCCTGTTCAAACCAAACGTCAAGTCTCTAAAGGAAGTGATCTCAGGCCCCGCCCCTGCTTATGAACTGCAGCGTGCAGGTGAACAGGTGAGCAGGCGTACGGCCGTCTTACTTGGACTTGCGTCCCCTGGAGTCGGAGGCGGTGGCGGGGGCGAGGGTCTGGGTGAGGGTGGAGGCCAGGGCAGAGGAGGAGTAGCCGGCGCCGTCCCGGGACACAGCGAACTCTCGGCCCAGCTGGAAGTCGTTGTTCTTGATGGCCTCGTAGCTGGCCTTCAGACTGGACGTCCTCCGGCCCTCCTTCATCTGAAGGAGCAACCAGCGATAAAGTCACTCACGGTTGGCTCCTTTACATCAACAGCGCTGTTTGTTAGTGGCAGCTGGGTGAAAGGGAGCCAACCCTACGCCACATCGAGAAGCACACACCAATGTTTTGGGCCTGAAAAGTCAAAGGACTTCCTAACAGCTCAGATGAACATCCAGTATTTCCCACATTGAGATGTTGAAGGAGTATTTACGGCAGCACATCTCCTGACGCTGACGCTCGGCGTCCCGTGGCTCACCGCCGCAGGCTGCGCTGACGCCAACAGCAGTTTAACTTCAGTCCCTGTGAGGATATCCTGTCATGAACTGACCTGAGCACTATCTTAACTAGGTCTGAAACGGTTCGTCGAGGTACTCGATTACAAAGAAACCTCGAGGCTCGAAGCCTCGATAAATTCCTGTGACGCGCTCGCGCAGGGATCTGATTCACACGCACCGCACAACACAGCGCGTGACACATTGGTGTTGGCGCGATGGCGGAGAGTAAAGGTGTCCTTTAACGGCAGAGAACGTCTAAGTTTGGGATCATTACATTCACGTTTCACCAAGCGTCGCTGAAACAAGGTAACGCAGCCTGAGCCTGATGGTGGCTGGTTTTAATCCCACGCTGTATCTGTAGCGACGTCATGGTGCCGTTTGACTACATATGATGCTCAGCTTTGATGTGTTTAAGGGGTAAACTATTCACGTTCAACTGCAAGAGAATGTAGCGTAAAAACACACACACTCACACACAGACAGAGACACGCACACACAGGTACATGTTGATGAGATCACAGCTGAAGAAGTCTCGTACCTGTACATAGTGCACCTGCTTGGCTTGATATTTTCTATTCATTTACTTTTGTTCTCAGGTGGGTCATTAGCAGAAGGTGCAATCCTTTTTTGTAATGTTGTATTAAGAAGACTAAACTTTACTATTTAAGTTTGTACTCAGTTTTACAGAAAGTTGCTTAACTGTATTGTTCTATACTTGTTGGCACTTATAAACACTAAACGGGTAAAAAGTGCAATAAACAGGCTTAGGTTGGAATCAATCCCTCTGTTTTAGAGATAAAAGCCAAATGCTTGATCAGTTTACAGCCACGTCATTTTCGTTACGCATTATTTGTTTTCGTTGTTTAAAATCACACAAAAATGATCCGATTAATCAATCGATTAAGTGCTAGATTAATCGATTACAAAAAGAACCGATAGCTGCAGCCCTAATCTTAACCAACTAATCTGCCAATCGTGCTCTCGCCTGGTCTGTGAAGCAGCGCCCGTCCCACTGGCCCGGAGCCCGAGCTGACGCCGTCCCGTCCAACCCAAGGGATTCAGATTACGGACACATTATTATAATTATTATTATTATTATACAACAGAGGCGAGCAGAGACCCCGAGAGGGAACCCGCTGCGGAGGTGCTCCAGGCGGACGCCGCCTCCACGGAGGCCGGACACCGCTGTAGGCGTGTCCTGTTTTACCGACCTGCGCGGTGGCCTGCACAGCCTGAGCAGCGGCCATGGTGATGGCCCCGGCCCCGGCCCCGGGCCCCGCGGGCAGGGAGCTCAGGTTGTAGGAGGCCAGCGGCTGAGAGGAGTTCACGCTGTACACGTTGTTGGTGGAGGAGGACGTGCTGTTGGTACGGCAGCCTGCGGAGGACACACTCAGCGTTAGCGTGCATGTTAGCGTGTGAGCGGCGCTGCGGACGTGCAGGTGAGCGCGTTACCTGGCGTGTTCTCCTTGGAGGCGTCTGACGTGAGCGTGGACAGCAGAGCTTCAGACTTGAACTTCTTCTCCGGAACGTGTTCTGTCGTGTGGTGAGTCGGAGCGCTGTACTTCCTCTCTGTCCAACACAAAGCACAGACTGAAACACGCTCTCGCTGCGTCCACAAAGCGACCTCCAAACCACAGGCGGACTAATACTGACGCACACGCTTGGGATACAGTAAGGGCTCGCAGCTTTAACTGCTCCCTGCTGCCGGCTACCGGTCCTGACGCCACACAGGACTGACCGTGGTGATCGGCTGCCTCGGCATCAGAGCGGATAAAGAGCCGGACAGTGGGTACTTACTCTCAGCTGCAGTGTGAGAGGGGACGTGGTGGTTGTTGACCGGCTGAGACGGACTGTCCATCTCTAAAGATCCTGGGGGGAAGAAGACAGCAGGACGTTAACGCCGCTCCCTCACGTTATCCGTTCAAGCGCTCAACACAAAGCCAATAATCATCTGTCGAGGCTTCGGGGGGGGGGGGCAGCACAGAAACCGGTCGGTGACTCACGTCTCTCCAGGATCTCGGTGATGCCGGCGTTGTCGGCCTCCAGCTCCATCTTGAACTTGGCCAGTTCCTGGTCCAGTTTCCGCAGGTGACGGTCCACCTGGAGAACAGTAGCAGTGAAATAAAACAAAGACCAGCAAAACTCCCTCGCCTCAGCAGCCCTCGCCTTTTCAACGTGCCACTGAGCCACGCGGGTGGCCGAGCCGGGCGACACCGACCACGTGTCCCTGAGCAAGACGCCGAACACTAGAAAGGCGCTACACTTTCCGTCTGAATCTCTCGTCGTTTAGCTGCGTGAACATCTTCCTGCACCGCTCAGCTGACGTCTGAGGAAAACAACATTTTCTTTAGCTGACTTTTGTAACTGTCTGATCATGACGCCATAACAACAACAGCGTGGCCGTGTCATGTGATCCTGAGTCTGCTCATGAAGGAGTCATCAGGTCTTTGACTGCCATCTGGTGGACGTCGAAGCGAACTGCAGCGAAACGCTCGACCTGGAAACACTGTGAACCTTATTTAACTCAAGCTGTCCCGTCACCGAGGATAAACGTCCCTCAGAGCTCCGTTCTCTACAGGGGCAGCAGCCGCTCCACCTCTAGCATATTATGAACGTAGCGTATTTACAACCCTGCAGACACACAGCGAGACGCCATCATTCAGAAACTGTCCAATCACAGAGGAGATCTGAAGCCCTGAATGAGGCGGCGCCCATCCTGTGATCACTAACCAATCAGGACGGAGCTCTCCCTCCGCCAGTATCGCATCTTTAAAACGCAGGATTGGATTTGGCTTCACGTCTTCAAACTGAACCCCTTATTAAATCGTTAATGAGGAACATGAGCCCGGGTCCTCATGGGGGGCCATAAACCCGACTCCTCTCTGTGAAACACGTAATAAACAAGTTCTGTTGCACCTGCAAGCTGTGTCAGTGTGTCGGACCGTATCACTGACACACTGCATCTTTAAATCAGTGACATGTTTGAACACACTTGCCTTTTCTCAGGAGACAGTTTTACTCACCAGATCATAAATCTGATTGGCCAGCTGCACTTTCTCATCTGCGTCTTCCAAAGCTTTGTAATAGTCCTGAAACATAGTTATGACGAGTTAACTCTTTGGGGTCTGGGCCTGTGGGGGGAGGAGTCGCTGCACACGGCCCACTGCTGTCCTTGTGTTATTGTTCTAGACGGCCCTCACGTGCAGGAGTCACACCCGCCCACACCCGTTCACATCTACAAACCATGAGACGGGCTCGCGGACCTTTTTGATGACCTCCATCTGCTCTTCTCGCCACTCCGGTTTGTTCTTCTTTGCGTTGACGAAGAACTCGATGACCTTCTGCTCCAGCTGATCGGTGGCGTCTGGACGGACAAAGACAGAGAGGCTCAGTGCTGCGCGACGCCACACTGACAGACTTATTATTCTAACATTTGGTTGACGGGACGTCCTGTTCGGGTCAGAACATCCCGTCCTCCAGCAGTCAGGTACAGACTCAGTTCAGATTGGCTGCTTTAGGTGTGGGGTCAGTAAACTCGTGTCACAGACGTTTCGGCTGCACTTCCTCAGACAAAATGGAAAAACATTCAAAACACCGAGCGGGGCTAAACACCTGGAGTCGAGTCAGTGTTCATCCTCTGGTCATGTGCTCTACAGAATAAAGACCCAGCGGTGGAAGAAGCACTGCGATCTTTGACTTCAGCAACACGTCAGTGTCCCCCCTAACACAGCCTGGTCTGCGTGCCTGGTCTGCGTG
>CM022484.1:3883018-3890518 GCA_011952105.1 Coreoperca whiteheadi
TCCTCCCCGCTGCCGTTAGCCGGCGGCGCTAACCTGGATGCTAACTACAGTCTAAATGTAGATAAAGTCGCTGAAACGTGTAAATGCGCCGCTTCAGAGCCGCTCCGGTGTGTGCGGGTCAAACCGTGTGTCAGAGTGTGTCCTCCGCGTGTCAGCAGCGGTACGTACTCTGAACCTGCAGGTCCATCTCCCTCATTTCCGTAAACCTGTCGCGGAGATCCATGGGAAGCTGCTCGATCACTGCCAGGAGAAGAAAGAGCCGTTACCTGCTAGCGCGGCTAGGCTAGCGGCCGGGGCCGCCCGGCCGGCACATAACACGCACCTCGTGCACAACACGCGCCAGCGACGCCCCTGGCGCTTAGTTACCGTCCGATACTCACTCTCGAGGTAGTCCTCCAGGTACAACATCGCGCAGAATCTGACGTTTTTAGCGTTTTAGGAAACAAATGTCGTCTTTCAATATGGCGCCGCCAGCCGCTGTCTCGCTCAGAAAAAAATACCCCGAGAAAGTGAGGTCAGAGAAGGTGACGCAATCGGCTGCCTGTGTTCTGATTGGTTGAGACCTCCGCGGGCGTTGATTTGCGTTCTCCGAACAGACGCCTTGTGGGAGTTGTAGTTCAACAGGCGCTTGGATCGCTTCTGTCCCCAGATGTCTTTATTTGAAGGATTTCTTTATTTGATTGTGAGCTTCCACCCTTTGTGTACATACTCACACAGAGTCACCGATGTACATGGATGATATTTGGTACATTCCAGACATTTGCTTAGAAAAAGCTCCTTTCGGATTCAAAGGTTTATTCGTCACATATTATCATATAGCCTCATGTTAGCCTAGTGTTAAAGGGTTAGATAATATAAGATTTAGATATTAGTGTCATATAGAGCTTAACATCTACATGCGATTAGATTGTTGCAGCAGCACCAGAAGTCCAGATAAATAAAGTAAAGAGAAGAAGAAGAGGTGGCTACATAAAGCTGAAATAAGAACAGAATAAAAAATAACAACGTTACACGGTAAAGTGAGAGAAGCCTAGCGGTGGTGGTACAGCGTGTGGGCCCCGTTTGGTACCTGATGATCCGGGGGCCGAACGAGCTGCCCATGTGCCACAGCAGGGTGAGAGGGTGAGAGGGGATGTCCAGGATGGCTTCGCGCTTCTTGAGCTTCATCCTCCTCTCTGCCACTGGCTCCAGGCGGTCCAGCACCACGGAGCCCGCCTCCGTCACCAGCTCTTCAGTCTGGGCCCCACCAGCCCAGCACGGGAACGCTGGCTGGTAGGAGGTCTGCAGGAACAGCGGGCTCTGCCGCCTCCTGAAGAGGGCGTCAGTGTGGAGGCCAGTCCAGGTTTCTATGGATTTGGCCCCCGAGGTACCGGTTTGAGTCCACCCTCCCCACGTCCTCTCCCTGGATGACGAGTCCACCACCTTTATCACATCTACAATTGTGCCATTCCAGAACCCTCACGCTTGTGTTGTTTCATTGTTATTTGCACACTGACAGTAAGAATGCTTCTGTTCCCAGGTCAGCTGGAGGCTGTTTTCTGACTTACTGAAAATGTAACCAACAGCCCTTTTTTGCAGTATTGTAGGAACACGAGTGCTTCTCTTCCACAGACCTCTGGCCTGTGTAGTGAAGTGTACTGTCTCCGCCGGCAGAGGCCTCTCTGCAGCTTCACCCTCTTCAGCACAACAACACTCTGACCCCGCGGCTGGAGGCGGACGCATTCCTCTGTCCTCCCCCAGGACTCACTGAGTGCCGGGGGGAGGGAGGGAGGGACGGAGGGAAGCTGCACGCATGTAATTAGTGAGGAAGAAGCGGCAGGACGGGACGGGACAGCGCGCCGCCCCCTCCAGACCGCTCCGGGCTCCGGCTACAGCCGCGGCCGCCTCTCCGGACTTCAGCTCGACAGTGTGCAGTTTTAACGCCGCGGAAGGACCGTTTACGCGCCAACGTGTGCTTGTGGAGCGTGTTGGAGAGCATTTAACGCAGGCTGGCGGATGTTTGGGACCTTTATTTTGATGTTATCAGCCCAGTGGTTTTCAGCTTTGGAGTTTCGGTTTTAAGTTTTTGGATCACACAAGAGCTGGAACGCAAATGCGTGAATCCGTTTCCAAAAGTGTTTCAGACTGTTTTACGGCGGTGTCCCGCTAAGTGAGCGAGTGAGTGATTTGGAAATGTCAGCTCCGCACACTCCATCATCCCGGCGGGGCTGAGGGAAAGTAGGAAACCACCTGTTGTGAAAGTTTCCTGGAGCTTCTCACGGATAAACCCGAGCTGCTAAAACAAGACGCCGGACGGAGCCGAGGGAGAGACGCGCGCAGAGCGGAATGCGGTTTTTACGCACGGAGCACACGCAGTTTCTGAGAAGAGGCTCCTCTTTAATGAGCGCTAGTCCCCGCGGACGTCTCTCCGCGCTCCGCGTTGTGTGCTGGCAGTGAGCATGGTGCCATGGTGCCCCGGGCTCAGGTGAGCAGGACGCCGGAGCTCCGCTCGGGATGGCTCGGGAGGACGCGGTGAGGTGTCTGCGCTGCCTGCTGTTCGCGCTCAACCTGCTGTTCTGGGTGAGACTTCGTAACTGCATGCAGGAGGTTGTTCCCTCTGCGTTTCAGTGACCACTACTCGGCCGTGACAGGAAGTGAGAGCACAACGTTATTATAACATGAAGTGAGTTAATAACACGTGGAACAGTTCACGTGTGTAGAGAACTCACGTGTGAAAACAACAGTTTCACATGTAGGCAGGTCAGTGTGTTTGGCACCTGTGGAACTATCACCTGTGGAACCCATGTGTGTGAACATGTGGCTGGTTTATTGCACATCACAATCAGCTCATGTGAAATTACACATGTCACTGTTATGCACGCGCACATGAGACATTCAGGAAGAGAGACGTGCTGAATTCACATGTGGAACATGTCAACGTGAGAGCTCACTTAAAACATTAAAATCTCTTGTGAAGCAGTCACATACAGACAGGTGTGCTGCATGATACAGAGACATTTCAACACTAAACAGTTTCACATGTAATATCACGTGATATTCACATGGTTGCAAATGTGTGAAACCTTAAAAAGTTTAGAACGTTTAATCGACATTATAACTTCACATTCATGTGTTATAATAAGAACCCCTGAGTTGAACCTGTAAACCTGTGAGCACGTGATAAACCCGAGGACGACCACTTGCCAAGTGAATCTGAAGAGTCAGCTGTTGTAATTCTGACACTTCAATCAATCGATCAAGCTCTCTCAGGTAGTGTGTGTCTGTTCATAACGAGAGCGTTGTACTATCACAGCCAAGACCCCAATGACGAACTGTAGGGTGACTCCTGCTGTCGGATGGACATACACGTGCAGGGAAATATTTGCAGTATATAGAACACAGAAGTACAAAGTAGCATCATGAATGTGCTCAGTTACCTTCCACCAGTATACATTTATTATCTTGAGCTAAAGCAAAACTCCAGCGGTGATGCCGGGAAGACAGCGTGCAGCTGGACCGGGTTTGCAGTGAAAGTAGGCCGCGCGCTGTCTGCGGGAGCATGTTTTACATTCTCAGGTGTTATTTGTAGGCAGCAGAAACTGATCCGTGTGCGTGTGTGTGTGTGTGTGTGTGTGTGTGTGTGTGTGTGTGTGTCCAGCTGATGTCAGCATGTGTGCTGGGAGTGGCAGCGTGGATCAGAGACCCCCTGAACGCCGTCCTGACCCTGGCGGCCCACACTAGGTGAGTCCCACAGTCAGACCTGATCCCGATGGGTCGTGATGGACGTGGAGCCTCAAGGTCTCAGTCTGCTTCACACGAACCAGCTCCAGCGCCTCCCTGCTGTCTCTCACACAGCCGAGTCATGAGTCCAACAGATGCAGAACACCTCTCCCATGTTGGGTCTCTCCTGGACTCTTCATAGCTCCTTCAGCACCTCCACACAGCTGACCAATCACAGCCTGACTTGGGCGCGATGTCAGACTGTCAGAAAGTTAGAGGAACCATCAGATGTATTTCCCAAAAATTTCCAACGTCAGCGAGTCGTTTTCAGCTGCTGTCAGCTGATGTGACCAACTCTTCATGTGCAGCAGACGGACGCCTTCAGTCTTAGAACGCTCGGACCACAGGTGGCGCCAGAGGGACACACTGTCAGGCCCAACACACACAGAAGAAGCTTTAAATGCGATTATTCTTACAGTGGTTCCCGTTTTTCTAACTGCACATTCTTGATTGTAAGTTGTGGCCACTCGTGGGCCTTCCTGGCTTCCTTGCTGTTTCCAACACGACATCGCTGTGAGAAACACGTCTGTCAGAGTCTCCATAGCAACAGGCAGCAGCCGACGCCGATCGTCACGTTAAAATGCGTGAAAACTGAACATAAAAGCTAATTTGTTGTTAAGTATATTTAGTTCACAGCAACCAAACTTGAACTGCTGACTTCCTGCTGACTGATTAAGATAAGTCACATTTGTAACATCCATGTTGTATTTCATTACTTAGTTAGAGCCCAACAGGTTTCTGTGGCGCTGTCTCACATCATTTCTCCTGACATGCATCTGTAAAGAACAACCGGTGTTTGTGTAAAGCCACGAGGACTCGGAGGTAAATAAATGAACGAGTGTGTTTGTGTCTCCAGGTTGGAGGAAGCAGCCGTCCTCACGTACTCTCCAGCCGTTCATCCCGTCATCATCACGGTGTGCTGCTTCCTCATCATCGTGGCCATGGTGGGATACTGTGGCACGCTCAAATGCAACCTGCTGCTGCTGTCCTGGGTACGTTTTCATGCGGAGCCCTTCTTATTAGTGGGTCCATGATGTGTCAGTTTGTCATTAATAAGGATACATATATATATATATAAACATATACACTATAAAAGACAATAATACCCGTCAGAATCAGGTCCTTCTCTTCGTCAATCATCAAGTCGAAATGTATGGAAAAACAAACAGTTGCAATAAAGCTGCGATTACATGAGCACAGACATTTCCAACACAGAATACACGCACGTTTGGAAAATCCTACGTCCACCTGGCGAATCCTCACGTCACACGTCTGAACGGAGGTCTGTCTCTGGCCGGTTTTAAAACGGGGTCTGTGACCCAGATCACCTGTCTGCGGTCACCTGAGTGGGCGGGGCCAGGTGTCAGGTGTCTCTATTGTCCCTCAGAGCAGATAAGTTTGTCCCTTCAGTCTGTCTCTGAAAGACGAGACGTTGGGACACAAAGAGCAGCTTGCCCACCCTACCAGAGTCAGCCCCGAGACGGCTGGGAGACCACATCACCACCTCGTCCCGTCCACAGACCAGCTGGTTTTAAAACCAAACGACTGATTCTGTCCGACGGCGTCTCAGTTCAGGACGCCAGCGGTGGTACTTCTACTCAAGAACTGCACTTTAGTTCAAGTTTGAGGTGCAGATTAAGATTTGATTTGTCAAACATGTGATCAGTTTGGAAAATACACGTTGTTATAGATTCAGCTACAGTTCAAAGGTATAATAAATGTAACACTATGAATGGAGCATTCTGCATAATGAGTACTTTCACTTTAACTGTATTCAGTGCATTTCTACACGGTGGTATTTCTACTTTTACTGAAGTAAAAGAGCAGAGTACTTCTTCCACTGCTGATGGAAACACTGAGCTATACACACCGTGTAATTAATAATGCATGGTTAGTAACAACAGAAGATGAATCTTGAAGCAGAGACTTTAAACAAGCAATAATCAAACTGACCACCACACATCTCAGAGGAGGAACCTGTCTGATTTCAGACTTCGTCAGTATTAAATGTCAAACTAAACTCATTGTTTTCGGTTTCCATGCAGCAGATCGGAGGTCAGATATTTCTGTCTGATGGGAAACGAGGAAAAGGTCGATTATAAATAGCTGTAAAGACACCGAACTCCTCTGACTAAACTTAAACTCTGCTGCCTCGTGCACACTTCCTGTTTATACTCAGGGCGTTTACTGATGAGCTGACCAGCAGCTGAAGACATCTCTGTTCAGGATCAGTGTTTGACCTTTGACCCTGTTGTATTTTCAGTCAGAGTGACTGAAGGAGAATATTCTGCTGATACAGATTTAAGCCTCTATTTAACATCTGTCTCCAGATCAGCTGCTGAGTCAGTTTCTCTTTAGGAAGAGACAAAAGGTTCAGAGGTTTATACGTTCTTACCTGCAGAGGTGTGTGTGTTACAGTGTGTTACAGTGTGTGTGTTACAGTGTGTGTGTTACAGTGTGTGTGTTACAGTGTGTTACAGTGTGTGTGTTACAGTGAGTTACAATGTGTGTGTTACAGTGTGTGTGTTACAGTGTGTGTGTTACAGTGTGTTACATTGTGTGTGTTACAGTGTGTGTTACAGTGAGTGTGTTACAGTGTGTGTGTTACAGTGTGTTACAGTGTGTTACAATGTGTTACAGTGTGTTACAATGTGTGTGTTACAGTGTGTTACAATGTGTGTGTTACAGTGTGTGTGTTACAGTGTGTGTGTTACAGTGTGTTACATTGTGTGTGTTACAGTGTGTGTTACAGTGTGTGTGTTACAGTGTGTGTGTTACAGTGTGTTACAGTGTGTGTGTTACAGTGTGTTAGTTACAGTGTGTGTGTTACAGTGTGTTACAGTGTGTGTTACAGTGTGTGTTACAGTGTGTTACTGTGTGTTACAGTGTGTGTGTTACAGTGTGTTACAGTGTGTTAGTTACAGTGTGTGTGTTACAGTGTGTTACAGTGTGTGTGTTACAGTGTGTTACAGTGTGTAACTGTGTGTGTGTGTGTGTGTGTGTTACAGTGTGTGTGTTACAGTGTGTTACAGTGTGTTACTGTGTGTGTGTGTGTGTGTGTGTGTTACAGTGGGCCGTCCCTCCATGTTTATGAGCATTCAAAGGCATGTTGAAAGCTCTGTTCATTTCTGGCCCGGCCTCAGTCCTGCTGCTGCTGCACTTTCTCCTTCCCCCCGATCTGCTGTAGAGAATATAGATACATTGTTGAGAACATCTGTGCAGGAGAGGTTTGAATATGTTTCTCAGACTAAACACACTTTATTTCTTTCTTTCTTTGTCTCTGTTTCAGTACTTCAGCAGTCTGTTGGTGATCTTCTGTGTGGAGTTGGCGAGCGCTGTTTGGACCTATGACGAGGTGAGAAAACTCTACGCTGTATTCCATGAGTTTTAAATCATGTGTTCACAAGATGATTTGTTGTTTAGACACAGATTTTAACAATCTAAACAATAAATTCTCGAAGCATCAAAGCAGATTTTTTCTCACAATATTGTGACTTTTTCCTGCAAAGTGACTTTATTTTTCCTCATAAACTTAACTTGTAATATTATGACAACTTTGTCTTGTAATATTCAGATGTGTTTCTCTTAAAAGTTTTTCTTAGAAAATAATAAATGTATCTCATAATAATATGACTTCTTAGAAAATCATATTCACGACGTAATCTCACATTTTATTTTCCTAATGCGTTTTAGTTTTTTCCCTTTCATAAGGTATGTGAATATTTGAACCACCACTGGACG
>CM022484.1:3895518-3938018 GCA_011952105.1 Coreoperca whiteheadi
GATTATGGTAAATGATGTACCCATCAAGTCAGGCAAACATGTGCAGAGTGGGACAGGTCACAGCGTACCAATAAAGTGTTTTATACAACACTAACAGAAAACACAGCCTGACTGGAAATGAAACAAGTATCAGTGCCGACTAGTTAGAAAAACTCAAATAAAAGAAGAAAATGGACTTCTATAATATTTAAAGCTAGAGCCTAGAAAACAAAAATAAAATGTAAGAAAATGAGAAATAAAAGCTGGTAGTCGAATAACGGCTCACGTTTCACAACAAAAGCCGACCAGGAAAAGAAGGCCTTATGTCCTTTGAGCTGCTTGAAGGCTTTTAATGTGAAAGATCTGTGCAGGAAGTGTTACCAAAAGAGCGGCAAGGTAGAAGTGATTGAATGTATCACTGAAGCTTGTACTATAATATATAACTAAATGAATTTCTGCTCATTTCTGATTTTCATTTACAGTTTTTAGTTTTAAAAGCTGTTTCCGACTCACATTCATGTGAACTCAAAGATACCTACACAGCTTCTCCGCAGCGTGTTTTTACTGGTCACTAACAAAACGTGACATCTGCTGCATCCACTCAGTGTTTTAAAGACCACCTGTCAACAAAGAAAATGTACTCTTATACTATTTCGAGTCAGTCTTTGCTACCGTTAGCTGCCTGCCAGCACGTCTGGTTTCACAGTAAAGTGCTTTTATTTTGAAGCACACTTTGGAAGGGAAATTAGCTCACTGCAGCAAATGAACAGAACAGAAAACATGAACATATTTATTGTGGCTTGGTCACATTTGGCTGCAACAGGCGGCAGGAACACTACTGAGATGAGCTTTCTCTGCCGTGCCACAGACATATTAGTTACGGCCAGATTCCGTTTGCTCCTAATTCAGACGCTTTTTCAGAAAATCTCCCGTCTTGAACGTGACTGACGGCTGTTTGATTCTTCCTTCCTTCCTAAATGTCTGGTCTTCAGGGCTGCGGGCCAAAGATCTACAGTTTTATTCGAGGGACGAAGCAGCTGCAGGTGTTGCGTTTCCTGGGCGTGTCCATCGGCGTGGCTCAGATCCTGGCCATGGCGCTCACCCTCACGCTGCTCTGGGCACTTTATTACGGGCGAAATTCTCCAGAGCCGGACTCCACAACGCCGCCGCCGGATAGCTCCACCCCCCTCACAGCGACACGCGGACCCGTAGCTGAAGCTTCACAGTCAGGCTGCAGCCGCACAAACAAAAGCTGCACTATGGCGGCCGCCACCGCTGCCGTCAAGCCGAGGGCGCTCCAGTTCGAGATGGAGCGTCTGTCGTAGCAGGCGGAGTCAAGCTTCAGCCCGAGCACCACCGAGCGACGCCAAAGGAACATTCTAGTCTTTCATTCATCTTTTCTGTCAGCAATAATGACATTTGACTCAACAAGTTAATATCTGAGGACGGAGGAGACGCAGAGATCTTCGTGGGTCCTCGACCGACCGGCCTGGGACCCAAGCATGTCCAGGTCCAGATTATATCCAGTCTAATCACGTGTGGTAAGCTTTGCTGCGGTTCTCAGGTCTGTGTGTCATATGTCTAAAACCAAAGTGGATCCAACATGACGCTCTGTCGGGTCGATTTCAGACAAGTTCTGACATTTTGGGAGTCTCCTGTTTCTGCATGTTCGAGTGGCTCGGTGTTCCATCAGCTCCAAACTCTGGACCCGTGAAGAACTCCACTGTATCTTTTTCATGTTCTAGTGAAACACGTCCATGTTTGGAAAGGACTTGGTTGTTCTTGGAAGGGGTTTGATGTATTGGTGAACTCACTTTGAGGAGGCTTCAGCTGAAAAGTGAATTAATAGCTAGAGCACTTTAAATCGTTTAACCTGAATCCATTTTCAGAAGAGCCACCTCAGTCAAACAGCTGATTCTCAAGGACCTTGTTCAGACTGCCAGCACAAATCCGTTTCTTTGGCACATCCAGATTGTGCCCAGATTGGTTTTAGAAAGTCTGGACAGCAAAAAAACAACATTTGGAGGTGGCTTGAGATGAAATCGGATTTCAAAGTGTCTTCACACAGCGCCGACGTCGAGTCCAGAGTGACGGAGTGCATCAGCGCGGCCGAGCAGAGTCCACGCTGCTGCCAGCAGGGCGGCGTGGAGCGCAACGCACATTGTTTGGAGGGCGAGGGCGTACGTAGTTACTGACGCTTACATCGTTACCACAGCAACTATGCAGATAGGTTGGTGACGATCGGATCACTTTGCAAACACCTGATTTGAAAGAAAAAGCTGATTTGCCTGCAGTCTGAACAAAGCGATGCATATTGATTCACATTGTAGGGGGCGACTCTCAGGTGACTTTAAGGCCACACGGAAACTTACAGGTATTATTGTATTTCAGAATGAGGTTTTTCACAAGTCTGTTTGGATTGGGTGCAGAACTCTGGTCCTCCAGTCCAGAGCATTTCAGAGTATTTGGCTGCATTAAAACTATGACAAATTAGCTATTAGCGCCTTTTTTCTAAGTTGTGTGAAACTTATGAGATCGCTGCAGAATTAAAGAAGTCTCTTCAGGAACTCGGTGATGAGGAGGAGGTACAAAGAGAAAAGGTCGTCAACGAAAAACGTCACGAACTCTAAACCGAACCCGAGGTGATTCTGCAGAAACGCATTCTGGTACTTTGGTACTTTGAGGCTTTCCACTGGATGAGAACATGAACTGAAGCACTAATGGAAACGACCACTGCCTGAGAAAAGAGGAACTTTCTTCTCTTTGGCTTTCTCACCACGAAAAACACAGAAAAAGCTTTCCAGCCAGACTGTATAAAAAGCTTTGAGAACAGAAGCTGTTGCGGCGTGTCACGACCCGCTGGGAGACACGCAGACGTGTTTGTCAGGGTGTTATATTGTCTTTGAGAAACTGTGCATGGTGTTGAACATTTGATGATATTTGTCTCGCAGTTATTGGAGCGTTTGATCATTTTCTCACTGGAATAAAAACGTTAAAGTGGGATCACACTGATCTGTCTTCAGAGCCAACTGTGGACGTTTGGTTTGGCTACCAGCCTCTGTGCAGGCGAGCCGGGTGGGGCAGCCGCTAACAGAACGTAACGACGTGGATGAGGTTTTCATGTTTATTTCAGTAAAAACAGATTAAAAACATACAACCCTTTTTATAACCCCCCTTTGGTGACAAACAGAACAACTTGACTTTCTCAAACTGCGTTTTTTGTCTGTACTTGGAAACGTGACACAGCCGCCATTCGCCGTCTGCGTCACCTTTGTGAAACAAAGTTTGGAGATTTTTGAGACGTTAACTGAACTTGTGGCCAATGAATTAAAGTAACGTCCACCTGAAAATGAGCTCCAGTGTTTTTGGAGAACATTGGAGACGTGAGGATCTGCTGGCCCGGCAGGTCAACCTTTATGGTCAGTCTGATCTCAGACCAGTTGACCAAAAGCCAGACAGTGGTCGAACTTTAACTTCCAAGGACGGGAGTTAAAGGCCTATAAGGTTTTCAAGGATTTATTAACTGTACATCTGGTTTTGAGTAGAAAGCAGATTTCTAAGGTTTCAGTTGTATACTCTGCTGTTCATTGTACCTGAATTATTTTATGAAAGGGTGATTTTTTTAGAGAATGACCACAAGGACCTGTAAGACAAGACTCCAAAACACCTGGTGAACCCCCCAGGAGGTCCCAAGATACTTAAATCTGAGATGTCATGAAATGATGAATTAGATAAAGGAATATATTTATTTTGAAATCTTCTAAATGTATATTAAAGGAGCTGTATGCGACATTCACTGCCACTAAAAGCCACATTAGCACCAGCATCTCAGACCTAAACAAATGGTGCACCAGACTCCATTGAGAAAAACAGTGATTTTACCTTGCAGCTCGTCGTTAAACACACTTCATTAAAGCTGGAAAAAGAAACTAAGTAAAACTCTTTGTTAGGATTTCCACTGTTTCAACAATCACCAGCTTTGGTTTGGTCAAAATAAACCCTTAATTCACAGAGTTAGATGACACGAAGCGGGCTGCAATGGCTCAAACGTAATCTTTGGGAACAAATGTGCCCGACCAAGTACGTCCACTAAAAGGGCTTGTTTTTGCCACTGACAGACTCAGATTGTTATTCTAAGTGTCTGACAACATTACTGAAAGGATCCCTACAGAGATAGACCTTTTTGTTAAACAGTAAGATTGTTTGTGGTTAACCAGAAACAGCCGTTACAGCGCTCTTGCTCACAACCAGACTCCATTGATAAAAATAATAATTTTACCTCGCTGATCATCTTAAAACACAGCTCCTCCAAACTGGAAAGAAACTAAATAAAACTCACCAAAATAAATCCTTCAAATGAGACAAACCTGTGAAAGAAAAATCCCTGCCCATAACCCACGACCACACTGAGTAAATAACGTTCCGGTGAGGGCTCACAAGTGACATTGCTTCATTTTAAGGGGTCATAAGCCAAAAAGGTTGGGAACCCCTAGTCTACTCTATCAGTACATCTATTACATGTCGATGTAACTGTGACAGTACCAGCAGTCTGTAGTTCTACATAGTATCAGTGGAAAGGTGGATGTTTAAGTTCATGTGACAGAGAAAAGTCGTGAAGAAGACCGAGTGTTAGAGACGCTCTGACCCGTGGAGCTGTAGAGGAGGTCGCTGGCTGTCCATCCAAGCTGCAGAGAAAACAGTGGATTCGCAGTCTGAAACACCAAACATCTCACCTAGAACACATTCCTCAAGTCGTCCTGCAGCTGTTGGAGAAAGTGGAGAACGTTAACACACACACACACACACACACACACTGTCAGCTGTTCAGCGTGAAAAGCTCTTAACGTCCAGCATGTATGAAATTCTACCTCCACAACCACTGCACACAGTATTAATAGCTCACTTAGCGCCCACTGGACACCGCCCGGCTGCTGGAGACCATCGCTGTCATCACAGCCAACGTGCTGATGTCCACCGGACGTGAGCGCCGCGCCGCACTTTATTGTATTTTCCTGTAAGATACCGTATCCCGCCACAACATCACATCGTATCAGATCTTAACATATATACATATTACCTAACCTAATCAATCTTTTCATCGTACTCTCGAAAAGAAAGAAATATCGCAAAATGTTGTACAATTTGTGTTTGACTAAATTAGCTCCTTTTAGCTCGACCAATTAGCGTCGTTTGACTGATGACCGGCTAAAAAACAAACTTCCAAAAATCAGAATACGTTTACATGAAATGACAAAAAGAAAAACGGACCATACACCTTTGTGTGTTTTGTGAATGTAGCCCACCTGTGCTGAAAGAAAAGAGACACCCAGACCTGTTTGAGTGTTTTAATAGGACACTGTTTTATTCTATTTACTCTGCACCGGACTGAAACCATGGAAGCTTCTCTTTTTTTAACATTATCCTCAATAATTCATATTCTACCAATATAACACAAGCTGGAACAAACCAATAGCAATAATTATCATAATCATCCTCAGAATGTCTTCAATGTACAAGTCAGTGCTTTCATCACTTCCTCCCTCCGACTGATCCAATCGCATGCACGTTGCATCGGGAACGCTTTACAAACTGAACATAAGACACTACAACTCATTATGGGAATGACTGAAACAATGCGATGATTTACTACACCATAAAGAACATTACAGCACATGTGCACTAGCCACAGTAATAATAGTTAGAATCCCTATTTCTTTCTTTTACAAGCAGAAATCAACAATATGATGCTCAAAAATATGCTTGTATAATTTTCCCCCTCATCCCTGAATTCCAAGCATAAGGTATCTTTACCAAAACAGGAGAATAAACCAAGAGAAGTTGGTTGCATATGTCACGTTATAGTCAAGCAGTGATGGGTGACGGGTGGGTAGTTTAGGGGCTGCTGGCAGGGTCGGCCATTTGCACTGTCACTGCGAAACGTAGGCCAACTTTTGGTCGCTTTAAAAAATAAACAACAAAGAAGTCAATCTGCTTTCAATCAAGGTCAAGATTAAATTCCAGGGCTAAGAGAGGAGATATCAGTCGTTAAAACCTTTTCGAATATGTTTGCATCACCAATGTTCGACACTCCGACGGCAAAAACAGCCAGAATCCAAATCTTTTCCATCCAACACACTTTAGATCCAACTGTGGGGCAGAAACGTCCACCAGGTGAATCTGGAAGAAATCCTTGTGAACAAATTCATATAATCCACCAAGAAATCGGATGTCCAGGCGTGGACAGCCGTGGTCACAGTAAGAGAGGGACGGAGGCTGGTGTTCGACCTGTACGGGCCGATGCTGAGGTTTCTGAGGGAGTGGGTACAGTATCTTTAAATTATCTCACTAGGTTTGTCAGGACAAAACAAAACTCTCCACTGGAACAAAACCACTGAGCGGTTTCTTTCAGTAACTAGATTCCAGCATGAAACAAGTCCTAACAGAAATTGGAGTAATGTTTAATGTAACTTGACATTTGGAGAACTCTTAACCTTTTAACCACATTTAGCTCAAATGTAACCTGGATGCACAGATGGTTTTCACCTGCAAACCCCACCCAGTCTGAAATATATAGCGCCCTGAAGTCCTGGAATACTGTAGATTTTAAATCTCGCTCGAACTAGATTAGAACTTATGCACGCAGTCGACGACCTTGATCGCAGTTTTCAGCTACAGCAGAAAACTATGAACAGATTTGGTGGTGTCCTGTTCGCTATAGGACAGAAATATTAGCTAACTGATTCTGACAGTTAGGAGAACATTTTGCTAAATACTTTCATTCATTTCCTTCTTTATGCTAGCCTAATTTAGCATAAAGACTGGTCGCAGGGGGAAACTGCTAAGCTAGCTCTGTGTAAATACACCTGTAAAGTTGACTAATTAACACGTGTCTCATTTGTTTAATCGGCACACAAACAAGTTTGTGGTTTCAGAGGGTGGTGACGAACGAGCGCTAAGCTAAGCTAACCACGGGCCGACTCCCGCGCTGAACTCAACACACAGACAGGAGGTCGATCTCCACCTCAGCTTCCCAGAGAGCTCAACGTTTCACTTAACTGCCAGAATCAGTACGGGGAAATTTAGCGTCTGGCTGCCGTGTAGCTGACAAACTGCTGGTGAGTCACGTCGGACAGTTAAAGCTGAAGATGTCATCAAAACTCTCCTTTAGCTGCTAATGCTACATTATGCTACAGGCTGGCAGCTAACGCTATAATCAAAATAATTCACTGGCCAACAGACTCCGTTCTTGCTAACTCTAAAAATACTAAAACAAGTGTCGTTTCTCTCTTAAACAGCCAGCTGTTAATTTAGTATTTTGGCTAACTCACGAAATAAAGGTTGATACAGATTCTAAGATCTAAAACTAAGATGCCGCTAACAGCGTCCATCTTGCTTTGTCTTATTCGGCAGGTTGACTTTAGGTCATTTTATGTTTTTATGGGGTTATTGTTGCAGAAAGAGTTGTTATATGTATTTAAATGCAGTAGTCTCAGTCGTGTAAATCCCATCTGCTGTAACCTGGTTACAGGACGTTAAGAAAAGAAAAATAACATTAGTAGCAGCTGCGCTAAATACAACAGCCGGAGCAAAGACAAAAACATTTTCCTTATCGCAAACTGACATCAACGTCTTTTCATGATGGCGGTTCAGATGTGTTCATGAGCGGAAGGCAGTCAGCTGTGACCGAAAGATCAGGTAAAAAAACTGGTATATACAGAGAGTCGGGGCCAGAGCCCGGCTGCTCGCACGGATGAAACGTGATGGCGTGGCAGCGGTGTGGTTCAGTCAGATCGGCATGCAGACGGACGTCCCGACACTCATGGAAACACACTCAAACACACAGATACTGAATGTGCTGAACATCCTTCTACGTCAGAGCTGCCAATACAAAACCTCCTCCACTAAATCAACGAATTAAAGGAAAAGCTCCTCATTTTGGGAAGGACCTTCGTTACCATTTACGTAGCCATGATCCATACGGTCGCCTGCTCGATGTGTGACCGCCGCACTCCGTAGGCTACTCCGTGATTTGGTCACATGTCCAGGGCTGCAGCCACGTTTCAGTTACTGAGGTCAAATGAAAACAAGTAAGTAAATAGATGAATACAAATACATAAAACAAAATATAAATAAAAATAAGTAAATGAATAAATAACAATAATAAATAGTAAAATGATTATAAAGTAATTAATACGAATAATACATTTAATTTAAAAAATGTATAGTGATAAAACTAAATGAAATCTTATCAAATAAAGTCAAATAAAAAATATAATAAATCATACCAAACGGTCCCCTAATATACCCCCTCTAAATGTTTAATTGCAGATTTTATTGATTACGTTTGCTGTCTTCACCACACTACCAGGAATTTTAACTGAATTAAAATATGAAATAAATGAACACGTATAGGGTTATCTTTCTATGTAATGTAAAGTACGGAGCACATGTGTGTTCGGTAGTAGCTGTAGCTGCTCTTAGTGTTTCAGAAACCGCCGTTGGTTTCTGAGCAGGTACACTTTTTAAGACTCTTTAATGCTGTAGATCACATCCGTTTGAAAATGTAACCTGCAGCCGGATTAAAGGTAGGAAAATAATCGATTTTCCCCTTAAGGTTTGCATAGTAAACACGATGAGACCAAGCCACAGAGTAATGGACGGACTGCTGTGGTCACAGATGGCGTCCCGTCTTCGACAGCCGTCTCACATAACTCAGTACTGCAATATTGCTTCGGGACTAATCGACACCTGGTTTATGTTGTTTTTTTTTGTTTGTTTCCACCTTAAAAATTGATGCATAATTAGGAAGATTGCCAACCACATGGTGAGTTGCCATTTTCAACAACTTCCCATAATGAATCTTTTGAGCACCTGATGAACTGAAAGTTCAGCGAGAAGCTGTCCAGGACAAAGTACAATTCTGCATTTCTAATTTACCCAGAGACACATGAGAAGATGGGCAAACTGCTAGCCTAGCTAAGCGAAAGCTAATGTTTACTATCTTGTTTAATCTTGTTTATTTCACACAAGTAGAAATAGAAAGTGAGACATTGTGGTTGTAGTAAACTCTTTCAACAAATATCAAATCCGATGACACAGAGGACTTTCCTACAAGTTCCTTAATGTAATGACATCATTGTTTTTTTTCCCCCTTTATGGCTTAGCAGAGGTCATTACAGTACTATCTCATTTCCTTTAATGATATCAGTTCGTAAAGTTTAAGGCAAAGCTACGAATCAAGTTAGCTCCAAGGTCCAGAGTTAGCTTCTGGGTCTTAAACTCAGCGGACTCTTGATTGGGTTGGTGCCTAGCTTCTTAGCTAACAAGATACAACTTGTAAATCGGGCAGACTTGGAGTAGCTGGAAGGTGAATTTTTTATCTTTTGATGGAGCTAGGCTAGCAGTTTCCCCCTGGTTCCAGTCTTTGTGCTACGCTAGACTAAACACATCTGAAACTGTTCTATTTTCTTATCTAACTCTGGCAAGATGTTACCCAAAATGTCAGACATTAAACTGCATTCAAGATTAAGAAATCTGCGTTAGCGTCAGCTTTCTTTATGTTATAAGACATCAAATTTAAAGACATACAAGATTGGAAAAATAGCAATGGTGACGATTTAAATTTCCCTCCGATAGAGATCAGTCATCAGCCAAAGTGCTACCATTTTTTCTTTTCTGATGTTTGACTGCTGGAATAAAAAATCCTTCCTAGAAGATGAAAGAAAGAAATGGCAATCCAAGGCGGGATTAGCTGAGTTTTAGTGCGTACAGAATTATGTTTTCCTCCACGGGGGGTTTGCTAACCCGTCACTCCAAACCCCCGCCCTCTGAGTCTGTTGTGGTGCGGGGCCATCGACCCCCGACCCCCCGTCGTCCTGCTGCTGGGTGGGTTGTGTTTCTGTGTTGGCAGGGGATAGTACTATCTAGAGCGCGGACACCCGGACGATGTTGGCTTGGGAGTAGTTGGTGGAGCTGGCTGAGTTGTTCCCTTCAGGTGTGGTGCCGAGCGGTGTGGGCATGCTGATGACGGCGGCAGTGATGTACGGCTGGTCACAGTTCAGGGGAACTGTCTCCTCAAATTTGGCGTTCAGACTGGATCGACTGGATCGACTACAGAGAGAGAGGAGACACGTGGATAGTAAGAGACTAAAGTTACAAAGTGAACGAACGGACAATTCAAGCATTAGTTTGACTAACAGAGGTGTGATGTAGCGCTCTTCGGGTAGGACTGAACCCCCCCCAAAACTGACGGACTTTAACTATGTCCATGAGTTACGATAAGCCTTTTTACAAATAAATCCTTTCTGTTTCCTGGTGTCCTGTTCCTCTGCGATTCAGTGAACACTTGGTAAAAAGGCCATGGACTAAAGAGGAACTGATGAGTGTTTGGTGTGGTTAGCGCCAACACGGGGGCATCTACAAATATTTGAACTCCTTAACTGTGAGACATGGATTGGTCCATCACATGTTTGAATACTTTCTCTAACACCTCATCTAATGCTTAGCAAGTTTGGTAAACAACATTTCTGGATGAAACCAAATGCATGTAGTTGAACACACCTAGACAGAAAGTATTGTTCATGTTCAGGCTATATTGTGCTGGTATTATTTTCATGTTATTGTCACTTTCAACAGTCCCCTTCAAGCATCAGAAACTAGTAGGAGAAAACACAAGCTGACCAATCACAGTTCTTGTTGTCTGCACCTGGTATCTCTTTAGCCCCAAACGTCTAGGAGGGGGAACATGTCAGCCACACCGTAACTGCTTTACTCACAACTATACATCCATCTTCATTCTACATAATTCGCTAACATGTTTGAATACACTGTGCAATTGCAGCCAAATGTACAGGTAGCGATCCGGCACAAGTTGCTACCCTTTGGCCGACAGGTGCCAGAACAGCAGTGAGACCGTGAGAGTAACAGATGACATAAAGATAACATACAGCAGAGGATGTGGCGTGGAAGACCGTCACATATTTTTATTTGGAAATTATATTTACACAGAACCAGTCAAACGATCTTTGTTAAAAATGTGTTCTTGTAGAAAATGATGATGAAGAGGAAACAGAGGAGCAGCGATGGTTACTGATACTGTGGGTCGGACAGAGACTGGAGGACGCTGTAATAGAGACGGGTTGGTTTCCCAGCTGTCCATGTTTAGGAGAACGTTCCCAGACCTCCCACAGCTGGACATATTCTGGATTCCTGCTCACTGACTCTACATGGGAACCCTGTCACATGATCTCTGGGGCCATGTGTTTACATCCAGTGTGGCTGTGAGTGTGTGTTTCACTCTGTTATGGTTTCTGACTTCACTTAATATTAAGTCATGTCACGTTTAGGAAAATGTCTCCTCCCCAGTTCTTCTCTGAAACCCTAATTTTTTTAGAAACTGCAGTGAGATGCAGCTACTGAGCATCAGCAACAAAGGTTTTGGAAAAAATATAAAGCCATCATATGTTCCTTAATACCCTAGCCTGGAAATGTTCTACTTTCTGATTGGCTCTCTGGTGTCAGGTGTTAAAATCACTTGTGTTCACCTCAATCATAGTTTGGGTAACCAGAGCAACAGTACTAAAATTTCATAAACTGCCTAATTACTCAAAGACCTCCTAAAGGACCTTTGGTACCTCCTCAGGAACACCTGGAACCTCTTTAAGGAAGACTACAACCTTCTCAACTACCTCTAATACCTCCTTAAGGATCTTTGCATCCTCCTCAAGGCCTTATTAATTCTCCTCAACGATCTCTGAAACCTCTTCAAGACCTCCATACAGCCCTGACAATGGGCTCGACCTACTCAAGGATTACTAGAACCTCTAATATCTTGTTAAGGACTTCTGCAACCTCCTCGATGATGTTGATGTGACAATCAGAACCACTTCACTGGCTTCTAATACCTCCCTAAGGACCGATCAATGGCCTTAGAAAGCCCACCAGAGAGGCCTACTTAGGGATCATTGGAACCTCTAATACCCCCTTAATGACCTCTGCAAGCTCATCAATGTCCTTTAAAAGTTCCTTAATTACGTTTGCTACCTCCTCAATAACCCACAGAAACCTCTCCAGGACCTCCTCCTCAGACTGTGTGAATACCTGTTGACACATTTACAGTATAAACACCTGGAGTTTGTGTTTCCTACCTGTTGGTGAGCGGCCTCTCTCTGATCTGGATGGTGCTCAGCTCCTGGACGCCGCTCTGGAGACCCACAGACATGTTGGAGTTGGGGACGTTGAAGGTCTTCCTCTTCCTGCGGGTGCAGCAGGAGGTGAAGCCACGAGGTGAGGAGGGGGAGGAGACGGAGGAAGAGCGAGACACCTGGTTCACCAGAGTTACCTCCCTGCAGCTCGCCTCGTACGTCTTCTCATCCACAAACTCGTGGTTCTGAGGCAGATTAGAGTGGTGGGATGTTATAGGACGTCGGAGGAAGATGATTGAAGGTTAAACATTATGTTAAAGGCACTGTGTGTAGGATATGAAACTCCCTGACTTTGGCGACTCCTTGTGGTTGCATCAAAAAAGACACATGATAAACAAAAACAAATGGATATATCATCATAGTCTGTACTTTCGTAAGTTAATACACCTGTAATTTAAATGAATAATTCAATGATTCGGCCTTTAAAGAATAACTTTAAGTTTTCGCTCTTTCTTTTTATGCCTGAGCCAGTCATCTGTGTCCATGCGTGTCACTGATTCGCTTCTTCAGGTAACAATTAGTGACACATGAAATTAAGGCCAGACTGACCAGAACAACCGATACTGCCAAATGTGAGGCACCACCAGAAGCTGTATTTTTTCTTTAAGATGCGGATACAGACTGGTTTATTGAGTCGCGGTCATGTGTGAATAAGTGAAACACAAGCTCTTGCACCGCTGTAATAATTTAAATTGAGATGGACGACTGAAAACTGTGGCAGCTACTTATGGCATGTTGCTTTGTGGATGACTATATTTTGGAAAATACAGTGTGTGTGTCTTTGTGGGGGCCCTATGTTCTTACCGTGGTCTTCTCCAGACAGTGCAGAAGGTGATGATGGTGCACCTCGAACTTGGGGTTGGTCTTGCACACCAGCGCCTTTCCTGCTTCCTTGGACGCCTTCAGGGCAACACAAATCACATGACCACACATTGAGCCCGCCATTGGACACGCGTTCTCCCCACCCACAACCACATCACAAAGAGGGGATAATGTTCTTACCAACTTCTTCTAACACTCTGCTGTAAGGACATTTCACCTGTCCAGTTTTTTACCCACAATCTCCTCCTGACTAGAAAGTGACGGATTGCTCACTGGTTCAAACTCAGGCCACCAACAGCAGCTGCTCAGCTGCTTTATCACTGCTTCTTTAAATGTGTTTGTGTTTCTGCTTGTTTGTTTTGACTTGAGCCTCATTTGATCCAACAGAGCCACCGTACTCACATTGCTCAGGGGTTCAGACTGAATGTAACGGACAGAGGGACTGAAGACTCTGCAATCACGGGGTAAGGAGCTCAGGTACTGCCAAAAGAACAGTCCAACATTTTAGGAAGTACGCTTGCTACCTGTCTTACCCAGAATCATACAACCAGAAAGCCGGTTATGGACCTTACTCCTGTGAACCCTTAAGGAAGTCCTGAACCTTATTGCTGGGGACACTCAAGGGACTTACGCAACTCACTCCTCGGGACACAAAAACAAGTGAGTCAGTCCTGGACACCCTAAAGGAAGTAATAAGCCTTACTACTTGGGACCCTCTTGGGGATTTTAAAGTGAGTTAGGAACCTCACTCCAGAGGACCTTCTTGGGGTCCTTAAAGAAGGTCACGAACCTCACTCCTGAGGAACCTAAAGGAGGTTATGAACCTCACTCTTGGGGAACCTAAAGGAGGTCATGAACCTTAGCCCTGAGGACCCTCTTAAGGACATTAAAGTAAATTCTGAACCTCAGACCTGGGCACCCTAAAGGAAGTAATAAACCTAACTACTTGGGACCGCCTTTTGTGATTTTAAAGGAAGTCATGAACCTCACTCTTGAGGACTATTTAGGACTCTAAAATAAGATTTGGACCTCCTGCCTGGGACACTACAGAATTTGATGCTCGTCCCACTTGGGGACCCTAAAAGAAGAGACACACCTTAATCGCAAGGACCCCAAAGAAAGTCATGACTCCTACTCCTGGGCGAGGGACTCTACAGGCTTCCTACTGGATTGCAGACCTAGGGTCACCAGAAGAGAGCTCTGACTGCTAGCCTAGCTTAGCATTTAGCTTTGTCTAAATATGTCCCAGACTATCTCTTCAAATAACCCACACTGTACCTATCTATACTCTTTCTTTTAAATCTCCTTATCTGACTTTGGGTAAGACATCAAGCAAGCTATTTTCTCAAAATGTTGTTGTCCCTAAAGAGTAGAGCAATCTCTTCGCCCACCATCACCTCTGCGTCACATTGACTCCGCCCCTGCGTATGCCACGTGGTTGGCGGATTGACATGCAGCTCAGCCGGATCACATTCCTCCACCCGGTGATGAAAACGCAGAGGAAGAAGGAGCTGAGATGTGGAGAGATTGTTTGTAGATGAAGCTGTTGGTTTCCCGTTGGTGAGGTGACCCACACCTGAGAATCAGGTCATGCACAGGTGAGTTAGCGTGGAGGACTAACGCGTGGTGGGGCTGATAACGTGATTCTGTTCTCCGTGTGCAACGTCAGTGCGAGAGCAAAGCCGAGACAGAGATGTGCAGAGAATGGAGAGATGCAAGAGAAGAAAAGAACATAAGAACGAAACAGGAAACAGAAGTGTGTTAGTGATGCAGCCACAGGTGGTTCAACAGTAACGTTTCCTGTTTCCACATCAGAGGTCACTGTCCCGATCACTGCCTCCACCCACGATCAGTGATACTGAGCTGTGAACTGAAAGGTGCGACTCAGAAGCAAAGTGTACCGTAAATGTTTGTCTCCAATCGGCGCCAGCAACACGTCTTCCGAACTAAACGACAACATACAATCTGGTTGAAGCAACCCAGTTTCTGATCTGACACTCCTGTCGACTGGGTGACACGACATGACAGTGCCGGTACGAAGTTCCATATGATTCATAGGACCGTTTTTCACACCTGACCGAAAGTGGAGGGGAGGTGGCTCGGGTCCTGCTCGCTGGGCTCCACCTGGAGCTGCTCGGTTGTCCCTCTGGATCCGTCCTCTTCCCTTATGTTTTGCAACCTACATGTTGTCATTATAATTGTAGATACTTTGAACTTCTATTGTACTACCTGTCTGTCTGTCCTGGGAGAGGGATCCCTCCTCTGTTGCTCTTCCTGAGGTTTATGCCATTTTTTCCCTGTTAAAAGCTTTTTTTTTTGGTAGTTTTTCCTTATTGGGGGTCGTATATTACAGACTGTACAGCCCTTTGAGGCAGACTGTGAGTTGTCATGTTGGGCTGTATAAATAAAACTGAGTTGAACCAAAACCTAACTGCTATAGTTGAGGTTGGTCACCAACAAGAAAACAGAGAGTGCTGAGTGTGGCGGATCCACTGGACAGCAGCAGTGGAGGCGGTCTGGTTCAGGGGGAGGAAACGGGGCTCCACATCGCAGTTTGCGCTAGCTTGCATCGTGCTACCCCACCTCCCTTTATAGAGAAATGCCTTCACCCGTCTGCCTGTTTACAATATAGTTGGGTTTTCTACGTCGACAACGGTCATAATTCACATGATCGCTAGAGACTGCTGTCAGTTAACCAAAATACATCGTTTTAGGGGTTTGAACATCTGTTGCTTTATCTTTAAGAGGACAGTCTCTGCCACCGGTTGCAGAAAATCACAAGGAAATCTGAATAACAACTTCCAAAGGCTGTGATTTATGCATTTCAGTTTAACACCAAAGAAGACGCTGATCAAGGAGGGTTCGGCTTCATGAAACCAAACGCACACTACTGCCCCACGGTGGCGCTGCTGGCATCTTTACTTTATGCAAGAAAACGAGCTCATGCCAGTGCAAAGCAACTCTGCCATCATGTGCTGAGGGAACAGAGAACATGCTACTGCTGAACCAGATGAACAGATAAACAGAGAGAAAGGATGGAAACGCAATGACAGAGAAACATCCCAGAATGAAGACGGAGAAAAGGGCAGCACGAGGAGGTAAACAGCCAATCCCCCTCCGGATCACATCCAGCATGCAGCAGCCTGCAGCGTGCCGGCTCACGGCTCGACAGGCAGAGACAAAACATGAAACAAAGAAGAAATCAAAGGGGGAAAACACCAGCACCACCCGGCGACGGTGACTGCATTCGCGTGGTTACCTCATCTAGGTCAAGCAGCAGCCGGCTGTGTTTGTCCTGCAAATAAGCGTTAGCCCCTCCGCTCTTCACCGCGAGAACTCTAGCAAGCCTGGCCTTCTGTTTGTGAACACATACAGATGCATTTAGCCCGTCCAGCTGCGCTCTCTCCCTCTGACCGAGTCATAAAGCAAAACTGCTGTAAGATGGCAAACGAAAGGTTTGTCTGGAGAACAGAGACACTGATTTAAAGCCAAAGAGGTTAGGGTGGAAGTAGTTTCTATTTGTTCAAATTTGACACAACACTTTGTTTTGTGATTTTCACGTAATGGAATCGTGACCACCTGACTGAAAACCTGGATTTCAGATTTGGGATTATTATTAATGAATTAAGGATTTATACAGAACACCCCTGTAGGATTATTCCGCCTGGACTCAGGGATGTCTTCATTCATTCCTTTAACAAGCTTCATAACAATTAATAAAATATTTCACGATTACAAGGTCCACATGATGTGAGTATTCCAGAAAACTATTTGATTTTTGATGAGTAATGACAGTAAAATGCTCGGCAGCGAATCTGATTCTGGAGCAGCTGAATGATAAAGATCTCAACATTATAAAATAGTTTTCTAGTGGTCATGAAATACCTAATAACCTTGTAACTCCAGGATCTGTTTTGTCAGTAGTGTGAGATAATTAAACCCTAAATATATCATAAATTAGAGATTTGGATCTCGTATTGATGACATATTAAGTGTTATTTGCTTTGCTGAATGCAGCCTCACGTCCGTGGACGGGTTGGTAGAATATTCAGAGAGGAGCCAGCTGAATGTTTCTGTGGGAACCACACAGCTCTGGACAGTTTCCTCTCTTTCCTCCTGTGGATTATGCAGCGGCTCACATTTCTAAATTAAGATCACGTCAGATCAGACGCGTCGTGTGTTTGTCCTCTTTTGTCTCCTTAAAAATGTCTGAGATCTGCTGCAGTAAAGCAAGCAACAACTGGCCGTGCATATTTAATATGAACACAGGTGCGACTCTGTGGCTGCACTGCAGCCTGTCAGCTGCCGCTCGGTCCACACTCGGTTTGTTTCTACCTGTCAGGTCGACTTGGAGACCGTGAACACAAGAAACATCCTGACTCCTGTCACGGGAAGCTTCGACTGTCTCAACACGTCTGCACTGTGCAGCCATGTAGAGCAGTAAAGTGTGAACGCACTCGCTGCAAACTACCAAACCCTGCTTCGTGGGTTTGGTAGTTTGCTCCTGAACCTCGCAGCTGATGCCACAAACTGGACCGTGAGCTCGGAGCTGTGGGCGGAGACCACGTCTGGGCTTCAGAGGGTTTGCGGTCGTCACCTTCTGTGCTCGTCTCTTCTCGGCTCTCTGGCTCTGGTGGTAGATTCGGCTGAAGTTGGAGACGATGACGGGAACCGGCAGAGCGATGACCAGCACGCCGCTCAGAGAGCAGACGGAGCCGAAGATCTTCCCCATGATGGTCTTTGGTACCATGTCGCCGTATCTGACAGACAGAGACAGGCGGAGGTTAGACTTCACACCAGGTGTTTAACTCTAGATACACCGAACAACATTCCCACAATATTTGATGCGTAAAATCATTCTAAAGCGAGAAATAAATGACCATAAATACAAGAAATTCAACATTCACACCAACGTTTCTAAATATTCACATTTAATCTTAATTTTCAGCAGTCAACAGCTAAAAAGGCTGAATCCTTTACAAACTACAGGGTTGTTACATCTCATCTCATCGCTTGTCTTTGTTGGTTGAAGGTTGTTTTGGGGGAGTTAAAGTCCCGTGGGACAAATTGTGATACTGGACTTCTAAATAAAACTGGCTGGACGACATCAGTAAACTAAATCTCTTTGATTAAATGATTAATGATTAAAAGAAAAATAATCATTTTCGAGAGTGAAAGTCAAGATTCTACCTGTATTATCATTATTATGATTGATAAAAAGAACAAACCTGAAGGAATTTCGAGTTTTAGAGGTTAAATGGAGTCTAATCTTTGACACAGAGTTCTGCATACAGAGGTATTTATGAATAATAAGCGTTCAGTTTGCTGCTGTTGACAGAAACTCGATGTTTAAACTAAATGCACAATTGACTTTTTCAGACAATCAGCAGAAAATGCAGCTGATGCAGCGTTTCTGCAGTTTTCTGAGCGGCGCTGCAGTTCAGTCAGCGTCCACGTGGAGGAGCCAGAGATCTGTTATTCCCACCATGACACAGAAACACGTTCAGGAAACTTCTGCAGAGAAACGAGCTCATTTCAGAGTCCAGAACCACATAGAAATGAGTCCTGCACTGTAACTGCGTCTCCTCGCTGGCCTACTTTCCACACCTCCTCCTTACAAACACGTCTCGTTCATTACCATCACACTCACACATGTTCCATCTGATGCTCGGCCCTGCGTTTCCCAGCATGCTCGGTGTCCAATTAAAATCCAGCAGGAAACTTTATTCACACAGCGAGGCTGAACAGCTCGGAGTCTGAGTCGGACTACTTTCCGTTCCGGGACACTTTCCCTGCGTGGACACAGAGACAGGCTGGAGACACGGGGCTCGTGCGTAGCAGAGGACGCTTCACTGAGTTAAAGTCTCCTTCGTGTCTCTGAGCGCCACGTTTCCTGCGAGCTGTGTCAGTGACTGATCACCTCGTGTCCTCCTGCAAACCTTCAAACCCTGAGTCACGGCGTCCCAGAGGCAGCCAATCAGAGGCTGCGGCCTTGTCTCTGTGCGAACCACACACTCGGCGTGCAGGCGTGTGTGCTGTTGTGTCAGAGTCACGTGACGGCGTCCTTCATCAAGGAGGCTGGGTGTGTTTTTGTGTGGTTGACTTTGCTGTGTTTACCTGCTCATTAATACACACGCACGGTTGTCTTTATGCATTTACGGGGACCTTCTAATCAATAATTAACCCCGATTTAAATATGGAGTCACAGTGTAAAGTAACGTTAGCGTCCACTAGAGGCGGCTGTGTTCATTACAGCCACAAAATAAACGGTCTCATTTCCCTCCTGAAAGCAAACGCCACGAACGGTCCGAGATGCGCTGATCCGTCATGGCTGCAGCTCGGGAACATGACGCTCCCCCACACGGTAATGTATTCATGCATATCTCCTCTCCGGGCTCGAGGGTCTACAACCAGAGGTTTGAAGGAGCAGCTGATTGTTGTTGAGGAGGCCTGTAAATAAAGACGTCAGACATTTGTCCTTTGATTTGTTTGAATACGGACGTTTAGACGAGCTGAGACTCTTCTTTCAGTTCTCATCTACCTTTTTTGTAAATGTCTGGTTTGGATTTATTGTTGGATGTTGAAGTCAGAACTTTTTTGGTTTCTTGTAAGTGCAAACATTGTTTATTACAATGTGGATACGACATCACCGACATCGCAGGACGACAGCGCCATCAAAGACGTGAGTCAAACGGCCGTCTGCGTTCAGCTTCCCTCGTCACGATCTGCCGACCACAAACGGCGCTCGAGCTCCGCCCCTGAGGCGCTTGCTTTGTTTGTCATCAGCTGTTGGGCCGCCTGTCTGGCCACCCTGAACGCCTCTGCGCTCACAGAGACGTCCGTCCTGAGGGGACGGGAGGTTCATTAGATTTCATTTCAGTGGACACAAAGAGCTGAAGCGCCGAGGACAGATTAGGGGTCAAACGCGGGCGGCTTGTTTAACGTCTAAATGTGGAGGATGGACTTGTGGCGTGCTCTGGGGGAGCACGCGCAGTCGGTGCGTTTTTAATAAACCTATTCTTCTTCTGTGGTTTTATTCTCCGGATGCCTCAGAGCTCTTGTCGGTGCCCGATCCGTACCGGCTGCACGATCCGTTCTGCACATGTGCAGGAGCGGTCCTCTCAGTGAACGGAGGTTACCGCAAACGATGGTTCGGCCCGCGGATCATCGGATCATCTGAACTTCATTTACAAACGAAACAACATCTGATTTGTTTTCATTCGGTGTTCAGTCCATATCTGAGAGATATGAACTTTTACATTTCCAATGATTAAAAACTATTTTGTTATCCTGATCTGAAATATTTAGTTTTAGTATTTTGAACAGGGACATTTACTTTCAGAGTAAAAGCACCATAATCCTGATCTGAGGTCAGTGTGAGATACGAACTCTTCAGACTGAGACGCTGTAGGAACTCCTCGGCGTCACTGTTGCACGTGCAGGGCTCGGCCTCCTAAGTTATGACACGTACGTACGTTAAGAAGCATTCAACAGCCAGGAGACCGGGGGAAAGTCCTGTGTTCGAGCCATCCAACCACCTCTTCCCTGTGCTGACCTTTCTCGCTCTTTATACCAAGTCACGTGACTTCGACGGCACGTCACAAGGTTACGCTGGCGGGGTCCAGAAACGACGCTGAGGGGCACCTGCAGCGTCGCGGTTTGACAAAGCGGCTGTGTTTGAGTGATCTGCTCCGGCCGACAGTCCACAGGGCTGATGGTCTGTTAATGATCCCGGACGGATTCGGATCTATCACGACTCTCAGCTCAGAGATGAACAATGATCGCCTTAATGCCCGGGACTGTTCAGCGAGGAGGAGTTCAGCGACCTCCTCAGTTTGAGGGCCTCTCGGTGGAGATTCTGTTCACAGACGACGTCGTCCTCAAACATTCAGTCTGGTAAAACTGAACGCTGATGTTCAGTCTGTTCCAGGCCACACGTTTTAATGCAGCCACGTGTGTGTTTCCAGTGGAACCAACAGCCATCAGGATCCCAGTCTGAAACTCAGGAAGTCCAGACGTCTCGGCCCGACAGCAGCCGAACCCGGGCACGCTTGACTTCTGGACTGGTGATGGTTGTCGAACCGAAACACCGTTTGGCACTGAAGTGAAATGTGTCGTAGCGTCACGAACTGATCAGATATCTGGCCGGATCCATAATCCTGTGGACTTCTTTTTGTGATCAGTTTCAGATTCATCATTTCACCACATTCAGAGTTCTTGACGGCTGCTTGAGTTCAGACAACATTTAACACTCGACATCTTTGGCTTCTTTTGTTCAACAATGAAAAAACAGGTTTATATTTGTCAAAGTAAGCGTTCTGGTGTGTGTACCGCGTTGAAACCTGTCTACCAACACTGAACGAATGATGGGCCAGGATTAGTCTTGACTTCAGGTTCAACCCAGTGGTCTCGGTTTAATGACGGTTTACACTCAAATCTCTTGGTTTCAGGTTTAAATCAGTGGTGAACATTGAAACCCAAATGTCTTTGTTTAGGTTTCAGATCAAAAGGTGCTAGACTCAGGTTTAAACCCCCCAAACAACCAAACCTGGCACCAACACACCGGCCGGAGACGGCAGCTTTCTTCAGGATATCTTGAACAGTAACTGCTTGTAGATGTCCGTGCTCTCCAGAGGATGAACCCTTTATATGTTAGTGGCTACATGAGCTTTGGTCCAGCGTCACACTTTGCTGCTCAGAACAGATGAGTACTGAGCTCTGCGGCCTGTAGGGGGCGCCGACAGGACTTCACGTCATTCTCCTCGTTTAATATCGTTCACGTGCCGTGTTAAATGTTCAGGACATGTGAGCTGCAGAGAAAAAGGTGAACTCGTCTTTCCTCCGAATCACCTTCGTCATCAAGGAGGGTGTGTGTGTGTTACTGTGTGTGTGTGTGTGTGTTACTGTCTATGTGTGTGTGTGTGTGTGTGTGTGTGTTACTGTCTATGTGTGTGTGTGTGTTACTGTGTGTGTTACTGTGTGTGTGTGTGTGTGTGTTACTGTGTGTGTGTGTGTGTGTGTGTGTTACTGTGTGTGTGTGTGTGTGTTACTGTCTATGTGTGTGTGTGTGTGTTACTGTGTGTGTGTGTGTGTGTGTGTGTTACTGTGTGTGTTACTGTGTGTGTGTGTGTGTGTGTTTGTGTGTGTTTGTGTGATACTGTCTATGTGTGTGTGTGTGTTACTGTGTGTGTGTGTGTGTGTCAGGTCGTCCTCTGTCAGAACTAACTGTAGATATTGACTCTGAAGCAGCAGTCAGCACTTTCTCCTCCCAACAGACACACGGGCAAAACGAAAGTTGTCCAATCCACTAAAATCTCCACTTTTTACCGGCGCCCTTCCTGTTCTGCTCTGAGCGAACGTTTTTAGTGCCAACAAAGACAGAGGAGAAGAAGAATGGATTCAAACACCGAAGGATAAAACATTAATAAAAACGTTCAGCGTGTTCGTTGGAGCTCAAAGAGCCACGCGAGGTCTAGTGTGTCGCATGCAGCAGGAGCGTTATGATGTTTCTAAGCGTGTCTCATCGCCTCAAAGCGAGCCTTCATATCTACAGAGGAGCGGGGCCCCTTCCACAGGGGCCGCCATGTTTCTACAGCAGCCCAGAGCGGACAAACTGAACAGTGGCTCCAGACAGGGCCGTTCACGGCTTCACCACTAGATGGCACTAAATGCTGCTGTACATGGGACCTTTAAAGCACGGACTGCAAACAAGACAACAAGTCAGCGAACTAAATAAATATCTTCTGTTCCAGAAACTCGTGTAAACACTTACTTTCAAAACCGTTATTTAGCCACCGTTCATCGTTTCCCCTCAACATGTTCTTATTTTCAGCTAATGAGTTTCTGTAATGGAGGTTTGCACAGCAGCTAACATCATCATCATCATCATCATCATCATCATTAGGACAGCACACACGCACACACGCACACACACACTAAGCACAAAGCATGAATCAAAAGAAAGTGATTTTACAGCAAACAACCAATCAGGTGTGAAACAGTCCACAAACGGTTTGTTTGTGTGTGTGTGTGTGTGTGGGGGGTATTACTAATGTTGTGGGGACATAAATCTGTTTACACAGTCACATTGTGGGGACTTGCCCTCCATATGGGGACAAAAAGTCCTCATAACTTAAATTGTACAATTTTAGTGTGAAGACTGGGTTGAGGGTTAGGATAGGGGAACTGCACCTGACCCCCAGCAAAGTGGGTAGCCGGCAGCCCCCCCCCGGTCGAAGGTGGATTATGGATATCCACCATACTCGGGACGTTGTCGATCGCTTTCACGTCCCCCGCCGTAGCGTACCACGGTCCATCCATCCATCCAGTTATAACTAGTTAATGTAAAATGTATGGTTTTACTTTTTATTTTGTTGTATTTGTTTTTCTAATTTTTGACTGTTAATAACTAAATATTCCTTAATGCAACCGCAGGGGGGCACAAGCCAGTGTCTTCATGTGCCAGTCCCAAGTCTGGATAAATGCAGAGGGTTGTGTCAGGAAGGGCATCCGACGTAAAACACATGCCAAACTAAAAATGCGAATCATGACAATGACTTCCATACCGGATCGGTCGGGGCCCGGGTTAACAACGACCGCCACCGGTGCTGTTGACCTACAGGGTACCGGTGGAAATTGGATTACTGTTGGTCGAAGACGAAGAAGGAGAGGAGGAAGGTGTGTTCGTAGGCAGAGAGAGAAGAGGAACGCTAAGAATGTAGGACTGACAGTAGGGACTTTGAATGTTGGAACTATGACAGGGAAGGCTAGAGAGTTGATTGACATGATGCAGAGAAGGAAGGTGGACATACTGTGTGTCCAGGAGACCAGGTGGAAAGGTAGCAAGGCTAGAAGCTTAGGAGCAGGGTTCAAGTTGTTCTACCATGGGTCGGATAGGAAGAGAAACGGAGTAGGAGTTATCCTGAAAGAGGAGTTTGTGAGGAATGTTCTTGAGGTGAAAAGAGTGTCAGACAGGTTGATGAGCCTGAAGCTGGAAATTGAAGGGGTGATGTTCAATGTTGTGAGTGGTTATGCCCCACAGGTAGGATGTGAGTTAGAAGAGAAGGAGAAATTCTGGAGTGAGTTAGATGAAGTGATGCAGAGCATCCCCAGAGGTGAGAGAGTGGTGATTGGTGCAGATTTCAACGGGCATGTAGGTGAAGGGAACAGAGGTGATGAGAATGTGATGGGCAGGTTTGGTCTTCAGGACAGGAACGCAGAAGGACAGATGGTGGTAGACTTTGCAAAGAGGATGGAAATGGCTGTCGTGAACACTTTCTTCCAGAAGAGGCAGGAACATAGGGTGACCTATAAGAGCGGAGGGAGAAGCACTCAGGTGGACTACATCTTGTGTAGACGTTGTAATCTGAAAGAGACCAGTGACTGTAAAGTAGTGGTAGGGGAGAGTGTAGCCAGACAACACAGGATGCTAGTGTGTAAAATGACTCTGGTGGTGAGGAAGATGAAGAGGACAAAGGCAGAGCAGAGGACGAAGTGGTGGAAGTTGAAAAAGGAAGAATGTTGTTTAGTTTTCAGGGAGGAGCTGAGACAGACTCTGGGTGGTCAGGAAGTGCTCCCAGATGACTGGACCACTACAGCTAATGTGATCAGGGAGACAGGTAGGAGGGTACTCGGTGTGTCATCTGGAAAGAGGAAAGTGGACAAGGAGACTTGGTGGTGGAACCAGGAAGTTCAGGAGTGTATACAGAGAAAGAGGTTAGCAAAGAAGAAGTGGGACACTGAGAGGACTGAAGAGAGTAGACAGGAGTACAGGGAGATGCAGCGTAAGGTGAAGGTAGAGGTGGCAAAGGCCAAACAAAGAGCATATGAGGACTTGTATGCTAGGTTGGACACTAAAGAGGGAGAGGTGGATTTGTACAGGTTGGCCAGACAAAGAGATAGAGATGGGAAGGATGTGCAGCAGGTTAGGGTGATTAAAGATAAGGATGGAAATGTATTGACAGGTGCCAGGAGTGTGATGGGAAGATGGAAGGAGTACTTTGAAGAGTTGATGAATGAGGAAAATGAAAGGGAACGAAGAGTAGAAGAGGTGACTGGTGTGGAGCAGGAAGTGGCAAAGATTAGCAAGAGTGAAGTGAGGAGGACGTTGAAGAGGATGAAGAGTGGAAAGGCAGTTGGTCCTGATGACATACCTGTGGAGGTATGGAAGTGTCTAGGAGAGGTGGCAGTAGAGTTTCTGACTAGTTTGTTTAACAAGATCTTGGAGAGTGAGAGGATGCCCGAGGAATGGAGGAGAAGTGTACTGGTGCCAATTTTCAAGAACAAGGGAGATGTGCAGAGCTGTGGCAACTACAGAGGAATAAAGCTGATGAGTCATACAATGAAGTTGTGGGAAAGAGTAGTGGAAGCTAGGCTAAGGGCAGAGGTGAGCATTTGTGAGCAGCAATATGGTTTCATGCCTAGAAAGAGCACAACAGATGCAGTGTTTGCTTTGAGGATGCTGATGGAGAAGTACAGAGAAGGTCATAAGGAGTTGCATTGTGTCTTTGTAGATTTAGAGAAAGCGTATGACAGGGTGCCGAGAGAGGAGCTGTGGTATTGCATGAGGAAGTCTGGAGTGGCAGAGAAGTATGTTAGAATGGTGCAGGACATGTATGAGAGCTGTAAGACCGGGGTGAGGTGTGCTGTAGGTGTGACAGAGGAGTTCAAGGTGGAGGTGGGTCTGCATCAAGGATCGGCTCTGAGCCCCTTCTTGTTTGCGCTGGTGATGGACAGGCTGACAGATGAGGTTAGACAGGAATCTCCATGGACTATGATGTTTGCGGATGACATTGTGATTTGTAGTGAGAGCAGGGAGCAGGTGGAGGAGAATCTAGAGAGATGGAGGTCTGCTTTGGAAAACAGAGGAATGAAGCTTAGCCGCAGTAAGACAGAATACATGTGTGTCAATGAGAGGGACCCAGGTGGAACGGTGAGGTTACAGGGAGCAGAGGTGAAGAAGGTGCAGGACTTTAAGTACTTAGGGTCAACAGTTCAGAGCAACGGAGACTGTGGAAAAGAGGTGAAGAGGCGAGTGCAAGCAGGTTGGAACGGGTGGAGAAAAGTGTCAGGGGTGTTGTGTGATAAAAGAGTATCAGCAAGAATGAAAGGAAAGGTGTTCAAGACGGTGGTGAGACCAGCGATGTTGTACAGCTTAGAGACAGTGGCACTGAAGAAAAGACAAGAGGCAGAGCTGGAGGTGGCAGAGCTTAAGATGTTGAGGTTCTCTTTGGGAGTGACGAGGGCGGACAGGATCAGGAACGAGTACATCAGAGGGACAGCTCATGTTAGATGTTTCGGAGATAAAGCCAGAGAGGCCAGATTGAGGTGGTTTGGACACGTTCAGAGGAGAGACTGTGAATATATTGGTAGAAGGATGCTGAGGTTGGAGCTGCCAGGCAGGAGGTCTAGAGGAAGACCAAAGAGGAGATTTATGGATGTAGTGAGAGAGGACATGAAGTTAATTGGTGTGAGTGAAGAGGATGCAGAGGACAGGGTTAGATGGAGGCGCATGATTCGCTGTGGCGACCCCTGAAAGGGAACAGCCGAAAGGAAAAGAAGAAGAATAACTAAATATTCCTTCCGCCCGCTGTGGGTCTTCAGGCTGAGGCTACAGAAACCAAAGCGGCTTGCAGACCTGCAGAGACGCCGCCTCACTCCTATTTCCACCCTCCCTCGTATCTCGATGTAACTTTGGTTTCACTTCGCCACTCGCACTTATGTTTTACCATTTGTGCTTCATCCACTTGTTTTTAACCCCTCATATGCCAAGAGATCTATATGTTTAGTCAGGAATAAATTCATTTTAGTATTGTATAAAGCGGATAGATGAATTATGAATATAAGAACTTATTTCTGTATTTTATGTCCATGTGTATATAGAGTGTAGATAAATCAAGTCATTTTTAGATCAAATTCATCCTGTAAATAATTGATTAATTATACAATTGAAATGAATTTTAATTTTCAGAAATGTATTTCTATAGGGATCAAATCAAAGGTCCAGGGTGGGAATAAGGTGGGGGCGTGGTTACGGTTTGGATAGGGAGGGGGAGGGGTAGAGGTTAGGGTGAGTCTCCAGGGAATGAATGTAATGTCCCCAAAACTGATGGAAACACGCATGTGTGTGTTTAACGTTTCACAAAGTGAATTCACGCAGCGCTCGCCGAGGCTGAATTATTTATGCTTTGATCTGACTGCCCGATGCCTCGCCGCGGCTCCGCTATTAACAGGAAGTGGTCGGCAAATAGCCTGTGCACACACACACACACACACACACACACACACATTAATACAAACGCTATTCAGAAGCATATGAAAGCAAAATGCTTCTTGCTTAATGAGAGGCCACATTCATTATAGATTAGCATTTTCCCTGCCAGAGAGTGTGTGTGTGTGTGTGTGTGTTAACACATAAAGGGCTGTTCAGAGTGATGTGATGGAGGCCGCTCTGACAACACACGGGGTCATGAGCAGGTTATATTCATAATTCACAACATCTGGTTCTTCTCCACAACAGCTAACAGCTAACCAACAGAGGAAACTACAGCCAGGACCAGGACCAGACTAAACCTGCAAGAAGATTTAAACCTGAAGCCAAGACCGGTGGATGTGAACTGGGTTTAAACCTGAAACCACAATGTTTAAATTCGGTCCTGAAACCAAGACCTCGGAGTTTGAAACTACTGAAACTGAACAATGAAAAGGTTCATGGTCTTGAAGCATTTGATTCAGTCATCAGAACGCTCAGTTATGCAAAACCTTTGAAACCTCAATAAACCACATTCACTGACCTGTGGTGCCGTGGTCCCTTCAGACCTGTGGGGGGGGGGCATTAACAAAGCCAGGTGTGCAATGCAGCTGCTGAAACGTCTGATGATGACGTCGGGATAAATGTCTTATTAGGTTTGTGGCGTGAGACAAACGTCAAAGAAATCTGATAATAAAGTGAAAGCAAGGAAGGACCCAATCACCTCATCTGTCCGCCGGAAGCCACCGTGCTCACACCTGCAGAGTCTGACTCGGGGTCACCTGTGTAACGAGTGGTTTAACCTCTGGCTCCAGACCTGAATCCTCCACGTCTGACCTGAGCGCACAAACTCAGACCACCGGTTTGAGACCTGATCAGTGATGGCCTCGCTGGCTGGCTGGCTGGCCGCTGGTCACATCAGTAAACCTGCGCGCAGGTCTAGTTCCTGCGATGTTTGTGGAGGATTTCGTCAGTGAGTCGCTCACACGTGCAACACGTCTTGCTGGATGTTGCAGCAGCTCTTGGTGTAGAGAGAAGAAGAAGAAACTAAAGGTCTATTTTCATCCATCTCCTCCAACACCTCCGTCATGGAAACACGTAGAGAAGGACAAACGTGTCTTAACAGACACGTCCATCATGAGGACGCACGCACACAGTGAAGGAAGCGTGAGGCGAGCGTCCAAACCAAGAAACATTTAGAAACCTGAACCGCGGCGTCACAGTCCTCTCAGGTTATAAATCAGAATCAGAAATACTTTGTTGATCCCCGAGGGGAAACTCTTTGTAACAGCGGCTCACTCTCACGTCAGTGCACACAAGGAAGGAAGTACTCAGCAAAAAGCAATAATATAATACAGGTAGGTACAAAGTGGGTATAAGTATACATTGCAAATTAAAATCAAGTGTCGGATGTCCAGCAACACGAACACGGAGCCTGAATCCATCGTTCCTCAAGTGGTTTATCAGATTCTCGGCCTTCAGTGGGTTCGTTCTTCTTCTTCTGCTGTTAATTTGCACGAAGTCTGATGACGTTGTGACCTCCAGTTTGTCTTCATAATGGTTAAATAACCTCAGTCCTGCTCCCTTATCTTCTGTTTTCTGTCAGTTTACTATTTCAACAATCTGATTCTCCTGAAGGATCATTTTATCTCCACACACACACACACTGTTTCCATCATTTCAGAGGACGTTACATTGACCTCCACCCATTTCCTGGAGACTTACCCTGACCACTGTTTGCCTAAACCTGACCTTAACCCGAGTCCTCTCCCTGAAATGTAATGATTTACGTTATGGGGACGCTGCAGTTTGTCCCCACAAACAGATTTATGTCCCCACAACATGAGAAACACACACGTTTCTCCACACACAAACACCAATGAGGCAGCAGCTGCGGCAGTTGAACAGCAGAAGAAAAAGAAGTGGGGAGGAAGAGCAAGTGAAGAGAAGAAGAAGTGAGAGAGGATGCAAATTAACTCCTCAGCTGTCGATGTTTCACAATAATAAGGACTGAAAATAGGCGGACTATACACACACACACACACACACAGACACACACGGCTCCGTACTGAGACTCGCGATCCGTGCTGGATTAGCCAAAGATGCTCGAAACCCGTCGCTGCTTTGGGTTTGTTTTCTTCCGGAAAAGGGACACGTGACGAATCAGGGAAGGACACGTGGTGACTGACAAGACCCAATCAGGAAGCGACCTTGGGCAGCCGCGTCATGGTTTGTGGGCGTCCAGACTACAACGCAACCCCGGAGTTTCCACACAGAAACGGGCCCAGCAGCGCGTCCACACGTCGGAGGAGTGTGGACGCTGGGTGCAGACGGAGCAAAACGGCCGCGGTTTTAAACCAGAACGCAGTCATGTGGACAAAGCCTCAGCTTCGTCTGTAACACCGGTGTTGTGAGTCTGTTTATTTGTGAACTCACAACTCACACTCTGTTCTGTATAAACAGACTGTCGACCTGCTTTCTGCCTGGTTGGATTATTAGAACTTTATTCCAATGAAAGGTTCTCACCTACACAAAGTAAACAAGAACCTCTTTATGAGCACAATAATCCACTTACTGACCATCAGAACCCCCCAAAGGACCCTAGAACCTTCTCAATGACAACTTGAACTTCCTAAAGGACAACTACATCCTTTAAATGAGCAACAGAACTTTCTAAAAGACCACCAGACTCTCCACAATGATCACTACACCAATAAGTACTAGAACCTCTTAAAAGAGCCCTGTAATCTCTTAAAGGAGCACTAGGACTGTCTCAATGACCAGTAGCATTGTGCACCGAAACCTCCCAAAGGACAACAAAAATCACCTAGAAGACTAGACCCACCTAAAGGCGCTCTAAAAACCCTCTCTAGAATCACTAGAACCACCTGCAGAACCTACAGAAGCTCCTCATTGACTCCTAGAACCTCCTAAAGGACTGCATCCATTGTTTCAGAAAGACTGGCTTTCTTAAAAGTGTTTTTCTGCCGTTCTCTTAAAGCCTGATCTCTTGTGGAGGAAAGTTCTCCTTAAATCCTGATGTTCTCCACACGATGTCGTGTCTCTGCCGTCTTGCTGTGTGTCCCGCTGTTTGGACACGGTGATGTTTAAGATTCACCATCCGTCCCGTCTGACATTGTGTACATTAGTCCTCTGAGCCGAGCTGTTCTCCGATAATGTGAGATAATAAGTGCCTGATTGCTCCGGCAGCAGCCATTAGCTGCTAATAAACACAGCACGCCGCCTTTAACCAACACTTAACCGCTCGTTCCACCGCGCAGGAAGAAACCTTTCAATTAACTCTGACCTTCAAACCCAAACTGCGCAGAGGAGGAGGAATTAGGAAGTGAGGAAAAGACAACATCAACGGCCGGATGACTTTTAGTAATAAAATGGTGGATGATGATGATGATTATGATGATGAATGACATTCACCTCCTGTTTGTGGAAATCTGACAAATTATAATCTGCAACATCGTGAGATTTGAAACAGGTTGGAGACCTGCTGCGTGCAGAAAACTGATATTCAAAGCTTTTAAAAACCTAACAATTAGTCAGTCAATAAGCTGATCGACGCTGTTTTGATAGCTAATCATTAAAGTCATCTATCAAGCAAAAAGGCCATTCTCAGTTTGATATCAGGAAAATGAATTTGTTTTGGCTTGTGACTGTTGGTCGGATAAAACGAGACGCTTGAAGACGTCACTTTGATTTATAATATATTCTCATATTTTTATAGACCGAACCATTAATTGATTCATTTAGAACATAATCGGCTGATTAAGCGATGATGAAAATATGGTCAGTTTGGTCCCATTTAGTGTGATTTCCAGTGATGGTTTACTGACGAGATATTTCAGAGGTGAAACGTCTTAAAGTTGCTGGAGCTTTAGTGATCGAAGAGTCTGTAAAAGTCCTTCAGAAGGAAAAAGTTTGTAGGAAAATTAAACATCCTAGTAAATATATCGAGAAGAAGAACAGCATCAGTCAGCATGTGCTTCCATTCTGGTGACAGCGCCCTCTAGTGGTCGCAGGCATCATGATTACAGGTGACCAGAGTCTGCTCTTCACTTGCTGTTTCCTGCCAACTGTCAACCACCATGAACAACGCCAATCACAAACCTTAAGCACCTGGTTATTATTGTTACCATGACAACAAAGGTCCCCCGAACTTATCATGGTCCGAGAGAGACAAGTCTGCAAGGAGACAGTGATGGTTTTGCTAAGCAACGATAAACATCCAGCCCTGGAGGCTAAAGTTAGCTAGGATTCTAGCTCCTGTTGACATATGTGGAGACAGACAGTTAAAATCTCCCCTCCAGGAGAAGCAATTTAGCAGCTGAAGCCTACAAGAACTGTAAGTGTGTTTGATTCGTGTGTTTTTTAAGTTTAGTGCAGTGTTATTTTTGTTAGACACCGCCGGTTCACCGGCGTTTTTGTGACGTGACGTTATTGCGTAATAGCGTTTAGTATCGATTGGTCTCGTGGTTTGTTTCTGGGAGGCATGTCCTGTTGAATTCAATCGCTGAAATCATATGGGTATTTAGGTGTGCATATCACCGCGGCAGCCCTCATCGAGTGAAGACCAAAGAGAGTAAAGACCATCGGCTCTACCTGCACGTGACTCCACCGAGCAGGGACTCAACCACAGGGCACTTGACTATTGCACTTGGACTAATTGTTCGCACTTTTTTGGATCCCTTACTGCTATTAATTTTTCTTGCATGTTTCCTCTTGCTCTTATACAATGTGTTTTATGCCAAAGGCAACGCAATGTTCATAATCTGCATGTTGTACCACTGTCCAAAACTGCCCCTTCTACTTTCCCAATAGGCTTGTGGAACTGCCAGTCTGCGGTGAACAAAGCGGATTTCATCACGGCTTTTGTTAATCATTCTGGTCTTTCAATTGTAGCACTTACTGAAACGTGGATCAAACCTGAGGATTCTGCCACTCCTGCAACCCTCTCCCATAATCACACTTTCTCCCACAGTCCTCGCATCGCAAGAAGAGGTGGTGGAACCGGCCTGCTTATCCCTATTGACTGGAAGTTCAAACAGCGATCATCCCTGTGTGACAGCAGCTCCTTCGAGTTTCATGCTGTTACTATCACCCATCCTGTTAAAAGTCACTTCGTAGTCATCTATCGCCCCCCAGGTCAGCTTGGACATTTCTTGGAGGAGTTGGATGTGCTCCTTTCATCCTTCCCTGAAGATGGCACCCCTTTGGTGGTACTTGGGGACTTCAACATCCACCTTGGAAAGCCACAGGCTGCGGACTTCAACAGCCTTGCTGCATCATTTGACTTCGCGCGGGTTTCGACATCAGCAACTCACAAGTCTGGTAATCAACTAGATCTTATCTACGCACGGTACTGCTCCACTCATCACGCTCAGGTCACCCCGCTGCACGCATCAGATAATTTCTTTGTCACTCTCGACCTCGACCTAACTCCTCCGGACCCTGCAAGTGTTCTACCGCTGGTCACCTTCCGACGCAACCTGCGTACACTGGCTCCCTCGCGCGTTTCCTCTGCTGTCTCGTCGGCGCTCCCTCCCTCTGAGGAGCGCTCTCTCTTGAACACCGACAGCGCCACTGACGCTCTGTGTTCCACTCTTAAATCCTGCTTGGACAACTTCTGCCCTATCACATCTAGACCAGCCCACACATCCTCGTCTGCCCCCTGGTTATCTGATGTTCTACGTGAGCATCGCGCCAGCCTCCAGTCAGCCGAGAGAAAACATCGCAAGTCAAAAGATCCCGCTGACCTCTGTCTCTACCAGTCTCTCCTCTCTAATTTCTCAGCTGGTGTCACCTCTGCAAAAACGGACTACTACCGCTCTAAGATCAACAACTCACCTGACTCACGCACTCTCTTTAAAACCTTCTCTGCTCTCCTTTCACTGCCTGCTCCCCCACCTTCATGGGATTTAACTTTGCGTCTTTCTTTGTAAAGAAAACAACCGCCATTGGCAGTCAATTCTCTGCGGTGCCACCTGTCGACCTCGCACGAATCCCAGATACGTGTCTGCTGCCCTCTTTCTCTTGTCTATCTGAAGCGGATGTTTCCAAGGTCATTCATTCTAGCCACCCTACCACCTGCCCGCTGGATCCCATCCCCACCCATCTCCTGCAGGCCATCTCTCCGTCTGTTGTCCCTGCTCTGACCCACATCATCAACTCCTCCCTCACCACTGGGTCGTTCCCAACAGCTTTCAAAGAAGCCCGCATCACACCGTTACTGAAGAAAGCCACTCTCAATCCGACACTATTTAGAAAGCTACAGACCGGTTTCCCTCCTTTCCTTCATTGCCAAAGCTCTGGAGCGAGTTGTGTTCCACCAGCTCTCCTCCTTTCTCACACAGAACAATCTCCTGGACCGCAACCAGTCTGGTTTTTAAGAGCGGCCATTCCACGGAGACCGCACTGCTCTCCGTTGTCGAAGCCCTGAGACTGGTAAAGGCGAGATCCAAGTCATCCATACTTATCTTACTGGATCTGTCGGCGGCCTTTGACACAGTTAATCACCATGTCCTCCTGTCCTCTCTCAGTGCTATGGGTGACTCTGGAATCGCGTTGCGATGGTTCAAATCGTACCTCTCGGGTCGGTCATTCAGAGTATCCTGGAGAGACGAGGTCTCTGAGTACCAACATCTCAATACAGGGGTGCCACAGGGCTCGGTGCATGGACCGCTACTCTTCTCCATCTACATGACATCCCTCGGCTTGATCATTCAGAAGCATGGCTTTTCCTATCACTGCTATGCAGATGACACACAGCTCCACTTGTCATTTCAACCTGACGATTCAAATGTCTCTGCTCGCATCTCGGCATGCCTGAGTGACATCGCGCTTTGGACGAAGGACCATCACCTGCAGCTGAGCCTCGACAAAACGGAACTGCTTGTGATCCCGGCCAACCCAAAGATTCACCACGACCTCTCCATTCAACTCGGCTCATCGACCGTTACTCCGTCCAGCACAGCCAGAAATCTGGGGGTGGTAATTGATGATCAACTAAACTTCAAAAGCCATGTCGCCAGCACCACCCGGTTCTGCAGATTCATCCTCTACAACATCAGGAAAATCAGACCTTTCCTATCAGAACAGTCTACACAAGTCCTAATCCAGGCTCTGGTCTTGTCCAAACTGGACTATTGCAATGCGCTGCTGGCTGGTCGCCCTGCTTGCACAACCGTCTGGTGGTACCATGCCAACAAGGAACAGAATCCTTCTGGAACACCTTCTCTGGATCCGTTCCTCATTGGTGGAATGATCTGCCTGCTCCTCAGATTCAGGTCAGCAGATTCTGTAGCCACCGTTAAAAAGCTCCTGAAGACACATTTCTTCCATCAACACCTAACTGACCATCAATGACTTCTTCTTCCTTTCTATCTATACTCATTAACCCCTTCCTGTCCTCAGCTCTGTATCCTGTGCTGGTCTCTAACAGACTAGTTTCTGCTGCTCTGATGCTTCTTGTTACCTTGACTTGTTATATTGCTTCCATTGTCTTCCTCACATGTGAGTCGCTTTGGATAAAAGCATCTGCTGAAGGACTACATGTAAATGTAATCTTACTAACAGACTGAGGCTAAAGCTAACAGATGGTGGAACAGTTTAAACTGGTCGACTCTTTTTTTTAAATCTGGGTATTTCTGATGAAAATCATTAAAAACAGAAAACAGCGTCTGAGAGAAGATACTGACGTGAAAACAATAAATCACTCTTTCATCTCTGATTGGTCACCACCAGATGATCAATGACACCACAGGTAGAGCTCTATTGATCTGCGATAACTCTGAACACTCCATCTGTCATGCCGTTGATCGAGGATCCCAAGGACCCTGAAACTGGATACACACTAATCGAGTGCTTGCGTAACGTAACGATCAGCCAGCAGAGACGAGTGTCTGGATACAGAACGATCTGATCGCACCACTTCATATGAGAAGTATCAGGCGCATTAACGTGGCACAGACTCCGCCTCCATCCATCCTGATTCATCTCACCTGTCAGAGTAACCCCCGCCCCCCCTCCGCCACTCTCTCTGCTGATGTCTGTCAACACACCTGCTCACCTGGTCTACCTGCGTGTGTGTGTGTGAGTCACTTCACTTCATGACATGTTTTTGGCAGATGCTTTTGTGCCCTGACCTCCATCCGTCCCCGCACCACCTCTGTCCTCTGATTGGTCGATTAGGTTGATCATTTGTAAATATATTATTCTAACACGACAGGTAATCAGTCGAAGCAGCAGACAAAGTGTTCGGAGTAAAATTATCTTTTAGATTTGATTGAACCTGAAACTGTTTAATCTCTGATCTGAGATCAGTTCAGTTTTTCACCTGTGACGTCTCACTCTGCTGAAAATTCATTCATCCAAAGATTAATTTCATGTGTACGTGTGCGTTTGTGTGTTAGTGTGTGCGTGCGTGTTGGCTGGTTGTTCAGTTTGGTTTCTGTTCAGCAGATTAAAGAACCAAAAGGCCTTCAGTGGCAGTTTAATCACCATGTCTGATCCTCTCACCCTGCAGCCAACACAATACATGATAATCCGGCTCAACACGCACTCAAACACACACACACTGACACACACACACACACAGACACAGTAACACACACACAGTGTGATGGAGGTTTATGAGTCATATTTCAGGAGGGATTTTTCATTTTAACATATTCCATCACGGCTTTCCCTCAGTTATCAGATTCAGTTTTCAGTAAACGCTGCGTTGATGTTCCTCTTCACTAAATGTTTGATTTCACATCCGACTCCATCGAACGGGTTTATTTCATTTGCGTTGCTTGTTGTTATTTAGTTTGTGCAGGTCGGTTCAGGAGTCCAGAGGCAGTTATTATGGAACCTCAGTTACTAATATCTAATAATATCTGCTAATATTAGTAGATAACGGCAGCTGAGTCACACCAGAAAGTGGAACAGCGACATTAATCTGCAGGATATTTGGTTCTGCGGCGTTTGGTGACGTTGTGAACTGCTGCAGCTCGTGAGCTAACCGCTAACACGCTAGCTGGCAGGTATAGTTGTAGTCGGTCTGTTTACTCCTCCTGGCATTTTGCTGTGGTTTAATTAAAATAAAAATACACTGAAACAGTGTTTAATTAGGAAATCACATAAAACATATTGTGAATCTTGAAAAAGAATCAGAAGTAATCAACCTGCGTTTGGCCCCAACAACCCCCCCGTTAAGGAAACTGAGCGTATGAAGCCTGAGACACAAAATGTCGCTGCTGCAAAGACTCATTTCTGCTGCTGCACAGAAACTGACTCGGCATCTCAGTGTGTTTCTCCCATTTTCTCTCGATAAAAGCTGCTGAGCTCCGACAGCTCTGCTCTCGTTGGTCATGTGACTTTGTGAGGTATTAGTGTGTGTGTGCGTGTGGCGGTGATCAGTGCGTCGGTAGGCGGCAGATGAGTTTTACATGAATTGGATTAAAGCTTATTAATGGTTTCGGCTCTCAGAGAAGAAAGATTCACACTCACCAGACGCCTCTCTCTCTTTACTGTCTGCACGGTTATCAACGACGGGCAGGCTTGAAATCCGTCTCCACACACACCTGCAGCAGCTCTTTTTATGAAACTGGTCAGAAACACAAACAGCAGCTGCATTTATTCTCCTTCTTTCTAAAGCATGAAATTAGGAAAGCTGAATGGAAACACAGAGATTTAATAATCGGAGGAAGAATCTTCTCCTCCGTATTGCAAAAAAGTTTTCACGCCATCTTGAAGCACAAAAGTTTCCTGCCGATGAGGAAATTATTATGATAAATGAGGACTGAAAAGTTTTTGTGGAAGAAGATAATGACGTTGGATTTTGCATCAACGGGCTGAAAAATGGTTCAGAAGTTTCATTAGAGACTGAAGAAATAAGTTTGGATGTTTTGAAATGTAGAAGATGTTTCCGCTGCAGCTGCAGGAGGTCAGAGCTCCTTTGTATTAAGTCTGGAATATGAACCGAGCCACAATGGTGGTTCTACATTCGATGTGACTGAGAACATCTAAACTATCAGGATGGTTGTTCATGTTGTGTCTGTAATGATGACTGCAGCCTCTAGGGGGCGCTGGCAGGTCTCCAGTAAAGTCGGGGTAAGAGCTCCCCGGTTATCTCTGGACTGTAAAGTAATACTGCCATCAAGAGAAATATAACCTCCCTGTAGAGAAGCTACAGTGAAACGTACGTTAGTCACAAAGACAGATGACAGAGAAATTTTATAGGAGTAATGTTAGAGTGAAGAACTGACACACCCCACCGTACTGCAGTAGCTAATCATGGTGACGAACTGCGTTTTAATTGACCCTCAGCTGAAGGTGTATTTGGGAATATGCAGCACTAAAAGCTGAACTTCAGGTTCTGTCCTGAAAAGGGTTAAAAATCTAGTTCAAGACCTTCATTCATTTGTTTTTTGTGCTTTCTTTTATTCTAAACAAATGCGTTTAACCAAAGTACCACAAGACCTCTGGCAACGAAGATGATACAGGATGTTTCTGCGCTTTAACATACGTGAGGAACTACACCTCCCATGAGGCTTTCTCAGAGCTTCTGTGGTTCAGAAGGATGTACTGAAGTATTTGTTTCTTTGATGTATAGCTCCAGGTAACATTCACGATAAGGAATGTTTGAGCTTTTGGCCTGACATCACACAGCTAAGATCCAGTTTCATGGCCTGTCAGCGTGCGAGCTGAACTCCGTCATCCCATCAGCATCAGGTGACAGATTGTTCGGACAGCGTGGAGCCAATCAGCTGACAGAGGACCGACTCTGCATGAGCTGCTGTGACTCAGTTTAGAGCCGACCAATCAGATGCCCCACCGACGGGACGAGTTGTAATCACAGCTGACAGCGTCGCACCTTCATCTTGATACAAGGTGACAGTGAGGTGACGGAGAAACTTGATCTCCTCCACAGATCCGAAGAGAGGGCATTCAGATCGGCAGGTTCATCCTCTGGAGAGCAGGAATGTGGTCAGTGGAATATCTTCATGTGAAACAAGAACAAATGAACTCAACTAAAATGCTAACTGATGGTTCTCGACCACCGTATTGACATCATATTAAATATTATTATTAAATAAAGGAAATATAAAGCCGTTTTTATTAACATGATGAGGAAACGTTTTCAATGAATGTATCTTCAAGCTAAGATAAGCTACTAAATCCTGATTAAACAGATTATCTGGCTGTGTTTGGATCCTCTCAGCTCCTGGTGTCAGAAGTGTTGGCAACAGGCAACAGAGAAAAGGACCTAAATGCAGACGGCTCTGAGGATGATGAGTGGAAGGTTTATTTACTGCCTTACAGGCAGGTAGACAGGTGGCCAACAGGCAGATAACTGATAGAATCGCCAAATGAACTGGTAGACAGATCCAACACAGTAACTGATGAAGAACCGACAATGAACAAAGGAAAAACCCCAACTTAAATCCACTCAGGCAGGGCAGGATAACAAGACACAGGTGAACCAATAAAAACAGGTGGGAACAATCAAAGCCTTCAGGCACGCAAAGACAGGAAGCACAACTAACAGACACACGAGGGAATGCACAAATTACAAAATAAAACTGGAACTAACAGACTAAACCCAAAACCCTGACAGAAACAGAAATTCAAAATAAATCAGAAACTCAACAGCTCACGAACTCAGAACCCTGACACCTGATTCAGGTTCAAGAACGATGGAGGGCTTTTGTGGTTTGATGGCACGAAACCCGATGTGTTGACTTTCTGTATGTTGAACCACCATCTTTCCTGAACCTGAACCAGAGGTAGTTAGTTTAGTCATTATATTAAAGAATGGACATTCAACCTTTATATCCACTGATGGGATGAGATGAAACGATGTATTTGCTCAAAGAATAATTGCAATGTTATCGTTGAAGATTGTAATGTTTTGTACGTATGGTATCTATGGGGATTTAATGGTCACGTGATGATCAATGAATTGTAATATAAGGAAACTGGAAACAGCTGAAAAAGTCCCTTTACGACCGGAGAAGGAGTTTGGTTCGCATTGCCGGCAGTAAGTCAGAATGGTTACCATTGCACGTTGGACTCCGGCAGGGCTGCCCTTTGTCACCAGTTCATTACTTTTATGGACAGGATTTCTAGGCGCAGCCAGGGGGCGGAGGGAGTCCGGTTTGGGGATCACAGGATCTGGTCTCTGCTTTTTGCAGATGATGCTGTCCTGTTGGCTTCATCAAACCAGGCCTTCAGTGTGCACTGGGATGGTTCGCAGCCCTTAGAGACAGGGTGAGGAGCTCGGTCACTCGGGAGGAGCTCAGAGTAGAGCCGCTGCTCCTCCACATCGAGAGGAGTCAGCTGAGGTGGCTCGGGCATCTGTCCCGGACGCCTCCTGGACGCCTCCCCGGGGAAGACATAGGACACGCTGGAGGGACTATGTCTCTCGGCTGGCCTGGGAACGCCTCGGTATTCCCCCGGAAGAGCTGGAGGAAGTGTCTGGGGAGAGGGAAGTCTGGGCGTCTCTGCTCAGACTGCTGCCCCCGCGACCCCGGATAAGAGGGAGAAGATGGAGGGATGGATGGATGGAAACCGGAAACAGACACCTATATGGCATTTTCAGCTGTTTGCCTATTAGCTGAAAGTGTCTGGTGGTTTACTGGAGAAGAGTTGTCAAACACCCTTTAGTTGCCTAAACTTCGATGTAAACATCTCTAGGAGACATGATATACAGAGAATCAAACGTTTTTTACGTTTTGAGTCTCAGCACAGTCAGCGTGGTTACGATCTAAATATCTTCTTTTAAAATCAATAAATACCCAGGACAGTTAGCCGATCACTGCCACTGTTCACCTGCTGGTCTTGACTGGAGACCTGAGACCTTTTCTGTGACTTGCAAAGCAATCATGTTTGTGCTGGATCAGAGGGGGTTTATTAAAGACTGACAGAGAGGCAGCATCTGGAAATATTGGAGCAGTTTCTATTCCTCATTAATCTGTCGACTGCTGCTCCATCCAATCTGCGGCTCCTTCCCCTGTCAGAGCAGGAGGAGATGGAGCACGATAACAGAAAATAAATGGAGTCCTGGGGGGGAAGAAAGAAGAACAAATGTGGAGTTCTGTCTCATTCCTGAGGACGAGAAAATAAATCTAATTTTCTGTTTCATCGCTGCGAGGCTCTGAAACACTTCTATCGTGACTAATTGAAAAACCAGATTATGTGTCGGCCCTGTGCTGCAGCGCTGACCTCTGACCCCGGCAGGCGGCCGCCGGTTTCAAGCCGTGAAAATCCCCCTAATGAGCTCGACTGCTGTAAGTGTAAGAGCTCACTAACTCATTACTGTAAATGGGTTTTAAACAGTCACAGTCATGGAGGCAGATCTGCTTTCAGTGCCTGCAGCGAGGTCCACAGATCCTTTTAAACTCTAAATCTACCAGCTCATTCACTCCGGAAGAAACCAACTACAGCTGAGACTCATCCGTCTAGCCTTTTATCAGTTTTCATTAAAAAATGCTGTTTTTTTAACCACGTCTGATTACAAAGGTTTTCTGTTCGATTTTTTGTTCCCAAGGCATCAAAACGTTCCTGCTGCAATAAGAAACTGGGCAGTTTATAAAGCTGCTAGTGATGGAGAATTAAGCCAGATAAGAAGATAAATAATAAATAGTTAACGGAGGACGAATATTACAGGGGGAGCTGGGGAATTAAATCTTCACTGAGCTCGTCCGTAATTTAACTCATCGTTCAGGACGACATCTGAACCCTGGTGAAATGACAGGATGTGGTCTGAGCCAGACATTCAGTGAGACTCACACTTCCAGAGGGCGTCAGTATCTCTGAGGTCCAGCAGAACAAACCTCCGTCCATCAGCTTAGAACCCAGAGAGAACAGACTCTGCAGAACCTGCATGAGAACCTTCCTGTTCCTAAGTTCCCTTCAGTGTCCCAGTGATCCAGTGACAGCGGTCTGTCCGTCCACTGCAGACAGGAGCTGCTGCTGATAAAGGGACACTTTCACTACATGTGAACAGGTTCAGGCTGAAGAGAGACCAGTTTTAACATTTTCTGTCATGTTGGTTCCCAAACAGGCCTTTATGCTGGTGTTAGCACGTTAGCATCTATCAGATTAGCAACAAATCTATCAGATTTTTGACTTCCTCCATTTTCACACTGAGCCGATAAAATGCAGCTCCACGTTAAAATGCGAGGACGGAACAAAGGCAGAGGGAGAACGATTAGACGCAGTCATTGGGTTGCAGAGGACGAGAGAAAAGACATGAGACGCCTGCAGAACCCAACCAGCTGCAGAGGGAATCATATCTATTAACAGCAGCCTGATCCTGCCGCCAAACACCAGGTCTGAGCCCTGGGATTCAATGGTCACCTTGTGGAGACCTGCTGTTTGTCCCCAGGTGGGAGGACGGTCCCCATAATGTCAGTGTAAATTAAGGTCACGTTCGCCTTGCGAGGACCTGCAGAGCCATAACTGTCAGGATAACAGCCAAAACTACTGTCTGAAACGAAGATCCACAGCGCTTCTCAATATCTGTGCCAACTGGGCGAAGTCTGAAACTAAAACTGGGTCTCACGAGGACAGAACAACTTAAAACACACAGGAGGGACTGAGACGCTGCCAACTCCCACAATGCACCTCAACTGTACTCTTTATTCTTATCCACTTGCGTCACAACAGGACGATAAACAAAACAGGCATTTGCTGTAAATGCTTCTCATTACTACTTTAATAAAGAATAATGGCGCCGGCCGTAACTCTTCATCTCCCTTCGTGTCTCCTCTTGACGGTTTCTCTTACAACAACCTTCACGAGGTCAAAGGTCAGCCGGCAGCGCATTTATCATCAGTACAGAGAAGTGAAATGATTGGCTGTCTGTGTCGGAGGTGACCTGAGGTGCTGAGAGACGTCTGGCTGCACTGAACTGAACACTTAGTATGTGTTGAGAGTTTTTCCCTTTTCTTGGTGTTGAATCGGACTCTGTATGTTCGGTTCTGCTGTGACGTTCTCAGAGTTCCCTCGAGGCCTCAGCAGCTGACTGGAGAAGGAACTGCACCTTTGTTGTAAGAGATAAAAACTCTCTTAAACCAGCTGTTATGTTGCTGTTTGCTGTGCTAATCACCAAACACTGTTTTTTAGATTTTATACTATTTTAGGCAGAAAACTAAATGAATTCTATTAAATGTGCACATATCTATTGCTGGTGAGCTCTCTCTGGCTGAAGGTAACCGGCGTCAGATACGTGAGCAGGGTTACATATT
>CM022484.1:3940915-3955921 GCA_011952105.1 Coreoperca whiteheadi
CACACACACACACACACACACACACACACACACACACACACACACACACACACACACACAGACACACACACACACACACACACAGACACACACACACAGACACGCACACACAGAGACGCACACACACACACACACACACAGAGACACACAGACACACACACACACACACAGACACACACACAGACACACACACACAGACACACACACGCACACACACACACACACAGACACACACACACACACACAGACACACACACACACACACGTACACACACAGACACACACACACAGACACACACACACAGACACAGACACACACACACACACACACAGACACACACACACACACACAGAGACACACACACACACACAGACACACACACACGCACACACACAGACACACACACACACACAGACACACACACAGACACACACACACACACACACAGACACACACACACACACACACAGAGACACACACACACAGACACACACACAGACACACACACACAGACACACACACACAGACACACAGACACACACACACAGACACACACACACAGACACACACACACACGCACACACAGACACACACACACACACACACAGACACACACACACACACACACAGACACACACACACACAGAGACACAGACACACAGACACACACAGACACACACAGACACACACACACAGACACACACAGACACACAGACACACGCACACACAGACACACACACACACAGACACACACACGCACACAGACACACAGACACACGCACACACAGACACACACAAAATACCTTTGGAACCTCCCCATCAGCACCTGGAACCTTTTCAAGGACCTCTTAAAACTTCCTTAAGGACCTCAGCAATCCCTCAAGTACATATGAAACCTCTTCAAGACTTCTAAAGCCTTCTCAAGGTGCTCCAAAACCTCCTTTGGAAGCTCCTCAAGGACCTCGGAAACATCTTTAAGGACCTTTGGAAGATCTTTAATGATCCCTGCTCTCTATACAAGACTCCTGGAATATCCACACCTCCAAAACCTCCTCAGAAACCCCTCAAGCCTCCGCAAGGGCCTGTGGAAGCAACTCAGTGACCTCTGGAACGAACTACAACATCCTCAAGACCCTCGAAAATCCCCTCAAAACCCTCTGGAGCTCCTTGAAGGCCTCTACAACCTTACAGGGAGCTAAAGAACCTCCTCCAGGACCTCTGCTTTCTGTATTGGTCTGACAGCCACCCCGCCGGCCTGATGTAACTGTTCCTCCACGCCTTGTCAGGCGGTCTGATAACTGTGCTCAGATCAGCCTCCGCTGCTTCAGGCTGCTGTAACCCCCCTGTGTGCTGCTGTGAGAACAGATTGCGGCGTCTCCGGGCAGCAAACTGATCTGCAGCTTTCTAATCGCACTCTCCGTCTTCCTCCTCGTGCTCGACGTTCTTTAACTGCATTTGCTTCCTAATTTGGGCAGAGGAAGTGGAGGCTGATTGTATTACGGGGTAATCACCGCGGTGAGCCTGAGGGATGCTGCTGTCACCGTGGAAACCCCCCCGCTGCTGTGAGGACTTCGTTTGACTTCTTTTGGTTCCGTTTGCGCCTCAGAGGGAGACCTCCCTGCGGTCAGGACGCTGCGACAGGAAACACGTTTCTACATCTGACGAGAAGATCAGTGCGTCAGCAGGAGGCTGCCAAAGGGTTTTACACCCGGAACCACAGAGGAAGAACCCGTCTCCTTCAGCTTGCTTGGTTCTGATCTCACTGACCCACTTCATTTATCTCCTCATCTCTGTCGTCAGGGTGTGTGTGTGTGTGTGTGTGTGTGTGTGTGTGTGTGTGTGTTACCGCCGTGGAGCGCGTTTAAAGTGGCCTTCAAGCGAAGGTCACAAAGTACCGTGCAGCAAGGAAACACGAGCATGTTGCCATAGCAACCCCGCCGCCTGCTGTGTTGCTGTTGCCGTGTGACAGCAGCTGATTTGTTGATAATATCAGAACGAGAACCTCTGAGATGAAGTGATGCTGCACAAATGAAACTGAATTGAAACGGTTACATGTTGGTTTGTAATGTGTGAAACGGCTGCAGGGCAGCGTTATTTAAATGAATCCATTCCTCGAGTCGCGCACAGCTCGTCCTGCAGAGAAGCTGAATCCAACCCGGACTCTCGGAGACTGAGGCCAGAAACACCAGGAGGAGAAGAAGAACGCGACGAGGACGTTCGAGTCGGACTGAAACAGATGTGATGAGCAACCAAACTGCTGCATCACCGCGGCAACAAGAGAAGCTAAACTGCTGGAGTTTCAGGGGGTGTTAAGTTGAACTCAGCCTAAACTTAGCCTAACCTAATTTAACCCTTTCTACAAGTGACAAGAGAAAGGCTTCATCGCTTCGTTAAAAATTACATTTGATTGTGAAACATTCTTGAAACAATCATTTGGCTTCTTTTTCTCTGGTTTTAACAAAATCAAACGTTTTGGACTCAGTTCCAGACATTTCTGCGTTGTGACACAGAAGTAAAAGTTCCTCCGTTTCTTCTCTGACTGATGATGGTTTCAGTCTCTGGAGGCTGCGAATTCATATTTAACAGATGTTCCTCCGGTTCTGCCTCGATCCAGACTGAAACACCTGAGGAACAACCTGCTCGTCTTCTTCTTCTTCGTCTCTCCACAGAAAACGCTGAAGAAGAAGAACAGCTGGAGCCGCTGGGCGCTCGCGAGCTCTCGAGCAGGAAACATTTGAGCTTCGGCAGCCGTCTGTTTGCCTGTTGGCGCCACTGGAGCCCAGACGGCAGTACACAGGTCACGTTTCTTTTAATTTGAAGGAGCAGCAGACAGGAAATCAGCGCGAGTGTGTGTGTGTGGGCGGGTATACTAACGTTGTGGGGACATAAAGCTGTTTACACAGTCACACTGTGAGGACTTGCCTTCCTTATGGGGACAAAATGCAAGTCCCCATAACGTAAATCGTTAGATTTTAGGATGAAAACTTGGTTCAAGGTTAGAGTAAGGCCAAGGTTAGGTGTAGGCTACTGTACACTGTAACTGTAACTGATACGTTACACGTGGGATAAAAAGCAGGTTGTTTTTCACTGTCACGTTCAGATTTTGGGGCTTTAAATTTGCTTTCATGGTGCAGTTTTTCTTGTATTTATCTGCATAAACTTTATTTTTATTTAAACTTCTCTTTGCGATCCTGAATGTCTTTGTTGTATATTTAATGCAGCTGTAGGGCGAGTTTCCATCAAAGAGAAGAGAAAACGTAACCTCATTATTTCTCTGCAGAACTGAAACATCATGTGATTGATTTAAAAACAAGCCGGCGTGCTGAGATTCGCTCTGAACAGTCCGACCGATAGAAAGAAGAACCGCTGTGTGTTTTCAGTGAGAATACCTCCAAACTTTACTTTGTTTGAGGCTCTGCAGATTATTTATTCATGTTCTCAGTGTTCAAGTTTTCGCTCCTTCGGCTAAAAACTGCAGAAGTTTCTGTGGATCCAAAACTCCAGCACTTCACAGAGAGCGAGACGCTTCATCACCCGTCAGAGGGGGAGTCATTAGAAGAGGTCAAATATGGAGGAATCCCTTTCCAAACCCACAGAGAGTTAAAGGAATAATAAACCTCAGAAGTGAAATGAAACTCTCATTAATGTGAAGAGCCACACACTAAAGAAGCCGACGGGTTTGAATGAAATGAGAGCAGTTCACACGTACACAAAGTGTCTATTAGCTCGCCAAACTATTTCTTTTCTTATTTTAATTATTCTGTCTAGCAGTTTACTCGGATTGTTTAATCCCGCTGGATCTGAAAAGCAGCTGAAGCTGTGAAATAAACGTCTCGCAGCGAAAGGTCGAAGTAAAGTTTACGTACCTCAGACTTCTAGTTACCTGCCTTTCACACACACTCTGATCAATAACTGAGTTTGTGTCTTGTCTCGACCCGCTCCTTCAGCTGATCACTGATCAATAATGAGCCGATAGACACAGGAGGGAAACAGAAACAGTTGAAGGTTCCCCCTAAAACAGGTGGAAGACAACATTAATAAATAAATCGGACCTGATCGGTTCTCCCTCGGCGTCCCGACCTACAGCTGGAAACTGATCACTGTTATTGATCCGGCTCAGATCCAAGTGCTGCTGCAGGAAATGACCGTGTTGCTAACTGGTGTAATCTGACGGATCTACCTCAATGGCTAATCAATACCGATGTGATCGGATCAGCAGCTGCGGGATCAGTCTCTGTGCCTCATTAGAATGCACTCTTGGTATGGATCCTCGATCAAGACGTCCTGATCAGAAATCTGTACTGAAACTTTCCTGTAAAATAATAAAGTCTACAACGACATCTGTCTCTGAAACCTTTGATCTTTTCTCCCTCTGCCCTTCACTTCCTGCTTCCCTCGGACTCTGGACGTAAAACCTGATCATCTCATTGGACAGTAAGTTAGTGTTCAGGGACGATTTGTTCTCACACTGATGAGGGTCAAAGGTCAGAACCTCCAACAGCCCATCAGGGTCATGCTCTCCGTCTGTGGGCAACACCACGGGCGTTCGATTGAAATGATCGCGGATTCTCCCGCTACGTGCTGTTTCTCTCCGCCGCCGACCGCATCGCGGACAGAAGAACTCGCTGAGCTTCGCGCGGCGGCGCCCGCCTCCTCAGGCAACTCGCCAAATCTCACAACTTCGCTCCAGGTGGCTTCCTGCAGGCGAGGAGAGTCAAGCAGGTTCGGTTGTAACACCCATATTTTCAGTGACGTGAGCACGCCGTTCATCTTAGCGCCTTAAAAAAGCGATGCGAGCGGTCGTCTTAGAGATGAAAATATGAAACCAGAAGTGTTTCCATTGTGGTAGAAAAACCCCGGTGACGCAGCTAGTCCCCGTCCAGAGGAGGTCGGGGGGTTGGAGAACGTGTTCCGTGTGAAACCGAAAGTCAGCAGTTATTATTCTAAACAAGACGAATGATCGCAGATTATGTGGCGTCCGTTCACTTTAGAACGAGCGCACACTCGTCACGCGTCCACCAAACTAAAGGGGAAACCCTTTGCGTGGAAGTCTCAGACTCTAAACGTGCTCCAGCTGTCCAGGACGTCTTCTCGTGTTCCACCATTTGGTCCCAGCTGACCGGAGGAATAACGGACGCTTGTTTTTATAGAAATCATTCCAGCGTGACCACATGCAAGAGTGCCGACGTGTGAAGGACAGCAGGCATGAACCCAACGATCTGTACAAGTCCAGAGCTCAGAGGTCAGGGGCCAGGGGCCGGAGCTCAGAGGTCAGGGGCCAGGGGCCGGAGCTCAGGGGCCAGGGGCCAGGGGCTGGAGTTCAGAGGTCAGGGACAAGGGGACGGAGCTCAGAGGTCAGGGGCCGGAGCTCAGAGGTCACAGACCAGGGGGCAGGGGCCAGAGGTCAGAGCTCAGAGGTCAGGGGCCAGGGGTCAGGGGCCGGAGGCCAGAGCTCAGAGGTCAGGGGCCAGGGGTCAGGGGCCGGAGGCCAGAGCTCAGAGGTCAGGGACAAGGGGCCGGAGCTCAGAGGTCACAGACCAGGGGGCAGGGGCCAGAGGTCAGGGGCCAGAGGCCAGAGCTCAGGGGCCAGGGGCCAGGGGTCAGGGGCCCGCCTGCCTACATACTGGAACCCTTTGGTCGAAGAGCTCCTGCAGGTGCGTCCGGGTGTTAAAGTGAGATTTCAGGTGAGCAGATGGAAGTGGAAGCTTTCTTAGAATTATGTTATAATAACTTAGAATTATGACTTCAAAAGTTCCCATTTTTAAGCATCTGATTAGATTATGTAAGTTTAGATTTAGTGTCTCAACATTTTGACTAAACCTCAGTTCATGTCACGATTCTTTGATCATTCGTAACGTGGTTTTTAAAATGGTTTGTCTGTGTGACAATGCCATGAAACTATTTTTGTCATTTTATTTTATTTTCTCCTCTGTTGTCATTTTAAATCCGACAAACCGAAACAAAAGAGCTTTCCTCCTCCTCCTCCGCCTGTTCTGGTTTGTCGGATTTAAAAGCCGACTCATCAGAAACGCGCTGACATTAGAGACTCGGATGATAATTTAGAAACCGGGAACAAAACCGTAAAAAGCATCTCTTCTTCTCCTCTTTGTGTTGGTGTGAATCTGCAGATAAATGAACGTTTGCAGGTCGATCTGCAGCAGCAGCTCAGGGGTTTCTGCTGCCGCGAATAACACAGGAACTACAGCAGGAATCAGAGTTATTACGGGACGAGAGGAGGCTTCATCTGTTTGAAGCTCAGCTGTGACACGCAAACACAAACTGCAGAAGAAGAACTCTTTCTTTAGCTTTCCTTCCTCGTCCCTTTTCCTCCTTCAGCACAGCTTGTTACATTCAGGAAAATGTTTTCTAATGACTGAATTATTTTAACTAATTATTTAAAAGACATAACAAGAAATATATACTAATGACTTTATTCATAATAAATTAAAGATTAATTATTTATACAAGAGTGAGTCTTAAAAACTCAAAAGTATTACAGGAGTATTAGTCATTTATACTTTATTTTATGTATTTCATAGTAAAATCATCTAGTTTTTTTTTTTAGTTATTGTTAAATATGTACGTTTATTTTTTCCCCTCCCTCACCTCCAACCCTGCTTCCTCACTTCCTCCCTCCTCCTGAAATCTGCTTCATCACAGATCCAGAGAAGCCGGCACGCTAGGCCATCCAGGTGCAGGTGAGTCCATATATACACACACATATCAGAACAGGCCAACGAGCATGTAGAGACCAGTATCAGGCCCTCCACACTGTCCAATGAAACTCCCCAAACCCCCTGAAACCCTCTGAGCTCTTCAGAAAGTGGGACACACTAGATCCTCCCTCACCAGCCGGGTCGGAGCTGCAGATGGGAGACAAATTACACAAATCAAACAGAATCGTGTCACGTGATCCATAAAAGTCCAATAACATCCTGATAGTGAGTGTAATGTAATAACGCCAACGATTTAAACACAAAGGAAACCCAGAAGAAATCCACACATTTGTTGATGTGAAAACTAGTCTACAACCTTCCCAATGTTTCATTCTGATTCAAATAAAACTGAACTTCTACCAGCAGCTGAATGTCATGTGGACGTCCAGGTGCTAATGAATCAGTGCAGGAGGCCATGGGATTAATATGCAGTGTTACTGTGTGCAAGCAAGCTGTTGTACTGTCTTTATGAGGACCAGTTACTACAGTGGCTGACAAGGGAAAACGCACTGCAACGTATGAAAACACATGCAAATAGACAAAACACAAGCAAATAAAAAAAGATAGAAATCGTACGCAGCATTTAGAAGACAAGCTGCAAACACAGAACGAAGCGTTTCCAGAGGACACTGAAAGGGTTTGACTCACGATACTCATTATTTGTTTTGTAGGCTACGGTTCCTCCACTGACCTCACGGGAGCAGCGTATCAAAGAAAGCGTTTTGTTAAAGCAGTTTTGAAACTGAAAATTAAGAATTGAAGGAATTTTGAAAAACTGTTAACCAGAGGTGCTATCGAAGTCATGTGACGTGGTAATAAGAACGAGAAAAGTCCATGTAGAGAAGAGGTCGGGGCGGTTGGATGGACTTTCACTCAGGAGACCGCTGTTCACTTCCTGTGTGAAACCAATAGTCAGCATTGACTTCTGTTTAACATACATATGTATTCTAACCCAAACCATTATCTTTTCCTAACCAAGTAGTTTGCTGCCTAAACCTAACCAAACTGCAACCATTTCACAACGTTTACCACTTGTGATGAAATGTTTCTCAGCAAGCTTTATTTTGAAAGTCTAACCGGCCGTTGGATATTTATTATTGCTGATTTGACCACAGAACCCTGCTCATGCAAAACTAATGCTAACGAGTACCTACAGTGTCATAATTTGATGCGGCCATATTTGACGAGCGGGCGTGAGAACGGGTTGCAGCGTGGAGTTCCTCAGGGAAGCATTTTGGGCCCTCTTTTCTTTTCATTGTATAAATGATTTACAGTTAGCTACAACTAGTCAAACAATTTCTCATTAAGAGTCATGTGAATGTGAGTATTTGACTGGAAAGATGGAAGTTATATTTTTTAGATCTAAAAGGATATTTTAGAGATTTCTGAAGTCAACCATTTCAGCCGGGGAATTTGTAATGACCAATGAGAACAGTGTTATGTATTGGGATGTGAATTGGGTCAATATCTGTCTTAGAAAGTTATTGTTGGGGTAAATCAAAGGATAACATGTTTAGCTTAGAAAGTTACATGATTTGAAAGGCCATTCCTTCATATTCTGGCTGGAGCTCTGGTTCAAAGGTCACTTTATATCTGCTGCCACTTCTTGGACTGAAGGATTAGTTCGTAAAATCCAGAAGGTACAAAACAAACTAATAAAGGTCATTTGTAACCTTCATCCATGTGTACATGCTTTGTCCGACCATTACAGGAAGCTTAATTATTAAGATGTTGCTTAACTGTGAAAGTATATTTAAGGAATTTCATAGACACTAAAGTACAATTTAATATTGTTTAGTTTGACGGTAAAAACACATTTCACTCTGCTTCTGTTCAATGGAATCATTTTCCTTCAAACTATAATTGATCTCAACAGATGTTTTAGAGTTCAGACTTGGTTTTATGGTTTAGATTAGGTTTCGGTTGGGCCCAGGGTCACTGAGGGTCCTCACAAGTATAGAAGTACAAACGTGTGTGTGTGTGTTTAAGATGAATGCGGTTCACAGGTCACCTTGGCGATGGTCTCCAAGTGGCACCATCTGGTCGCCGTGGTGATACAGCAGAGCGAGGCGTTTACAGTTCACAGTCTGCTGCCCTGCGCACACACACACACGCTAACGGGTACGACACGTTGCAACATGCGACACCTTGTTTTACACATCGAGTTTCCTTGTTGATTATAAAACAACTTCCTCTGTTAGTCGGAACAAGATGACGCCAGTGAAGAACATCAAAACATCTGATGACATCTGACTGTGTGTTTCTATCTATTCAGTCTATCTATGTTGGAAAATTACAAGAAAGAACATGAAATAATCTTCCACCAGCTCGTCAAACAGCTGGAGGTCTATAGGCTAACAGACCATGTCGCCATGGAAACAGTTCTTACTGTACTCATGCAGAGCTGCGCCGAGGTCGTCAGGAAAGGTGCTTAACATACAAACAGATATTAACAGATACTTCAATTCCTCCACCGATTTTTTAAAGAATTTTACATCCAGTCATTAAGTGGTTTAACACACGCAAAGAAACTGGATATGAGCCACGTCTGGAAACAAGTCGGCAACAAGTCAAGAACGAGTCGGCAACGAGTCAGCAAAAAGTCGGCATCGAGTCAGCAACGAGTCAGCAAAAGTTGGCAACAAGTCAACAACAAAGTCTACGACTACGTCATCTGACTTCGCGGTTTGCTCTCATCATATCTACCACCAGGTGTCGCATCCTACAATAAATGTAAACATGGGTCGTAATAAGCTGCTTGCTCAGACGACCCTTATGGTTTTTCTGGTGACGACAGTCTGTAAAATCAGGGGATCGGTCCTTCAAATGTTCGTTAAACACAGTTTGTGTCCAGCTCCTGTCTGCTGTCAGATTTTAGACTCAAACAGAAACAAAGAGACAGAAATATCTTTCTCTTCTTCTTCTGTGACATTTTAATCTGCTGACTCGAGCCTCTGTGAGCGCTTACAGCAACGACGGCCAAGAAAAACAATAAGAGTAAAATCCAGAGCTGCTGCTGCTGTCACACACACACACACACACAGACATATACTGTATATATATATATATATACACACACACAGTATAATATATACTGTATACAGTGTGTGTGACAGGGCAGCAACTTCAGTCCTGCGAACCTGCCCAGAAACAGTAAATGCATCGGCAGGAAAACCAGACTGATTAACATGCTGCAGATACTCAACACACACTTTTGCACAATTTAGGTGCAAATTCAGGGGTTCCCCCTGCATACTTGGAAACAACTGATTGATTACAAAAGCAAAGGATTAAAAAATATCGAGGGATGTTTAATGGATTATCTGCACGATTGAAGGGGTTTGAAAGGTCTAAAAAAACACATAAAAGTTACCAAATACAATGAAAGTCATCCCTGAACTTTCAGCTTCATCTTCAGATGTGAAAATTCTGGGAGGACTTTCGTGTCATTTGGTTAATGTTAGGAAGTGTTTACGTCTTAGAAAGACCTCAAACCATTTAAAATACCTACGTTAATAATCCCATAAATATTACATCTCAGTTACATTCGGTTTCACAGCATCAGAATCTAATAAAAATGAAAGAATTACATCAAAAAAGGAGAATAAATATTTTTGGATTATCGACAGCTTTCCAGGTTTTCGTGAGAAAAAGAGTCCTAACTGTGTTTCCTGATGTGTCACGTGACCTGCAGCAGGTGAGTTCTGTACCTGTGAGAGAGACCTCTGCAGCTTTGATCTCTGATACTTCAAAGCTCTGATTGGTCGAGGATTTGACTCGATGCTGAGAAGGAAGACGGAGCTCAGGACGACCTGATCCTCCACATTCACCTTATCCTTCGTCTTTTATCACGTGAGCGTGTCGTCCAATCAGACGCCGTCCTTGTTTCCCCGCCGTTCCTCTCGCTCTCACGCCTCCTCGAAAACTCCTCAGCCCTTCGCTTCTCTCCTCCACTTTTCCCCCAGAGCGCTTTAATTCAGCGCCTCACTGTTTGGGGGTCACGCTGTCCCGAGGACGGAGGGGGAGGGAGGACGCTGCAGATCACGTTGTGTCTTTATCTCCATGATAATGTTCTCTCCAAGGTGAATGTCAGCGCTACAGTTTCCTCCCTGATAGCATCAACTAATCCAGCAGAGTAAATGTGTTTAACGGTGCACAGCCTCGCTGGACTCCACCTTACTAACGGTCAGAAAGCTCAGCAGCTGATGGAGATTCTTGATCCCCAGAGGACGAAACTTGCTGATTTTGGTGACCTTTTGTTTATTCTCATGAAATAATGATTTAATCAGCAGCAGCTCGAGAACGTAAAGAGTACTTATTAAGACACTATGCTGTGGATGTTGGATGGTTTACTTCCGCTGCACATGCTCAGTAGTGTTTCCCACACTCGGCCCACAGACTTCACAGTGGGACATCACGCGAATAAAAGCAGCTTTTCTAGTCTCTGGGGAAGTTTAATAAATATAAAAGCTCCTAAACTCACATGACAAACGGTAAAAACTGAGCCCGTCGGCAGCAGGAGGTTTCATGTTGCAGTTTTACAGACACCTCTTTTATAATCGGAGCTCATCCAGAACTGCTCCAATCATCTTCTACCGTGCTGCGATTGGCTCAGGCCCGTCCAACATCCAGGACACAATACTCTCCCCGCCCCCTGCGCTCTGCTGCCGCCACCCGGCTCGCTGCTCCCTCACCACGAGGTCCAGCTCAACAAAACCACCGCTGTTGTTGATCCACAATGGTGGAACGAGCTCCCCATCGACACATCAGGACAGCAGAACGTGACCCTCACCTGTGCAGACTGACCTTCACCTGTGCAGACTGACCCTCACCTGTGCAGACTGACCCTGACCCTCACCTGTGCAGACTGACCCTCACCTCACCCTGTGCAGACTGACCCTCACCCTGTGCAGACTGACCCTCACCTGTGCAGACTGACCTTCACCTGTGCAGACTGACCCTCACCTGTGCAGACTGACCCTGACCCTCACCCTGTGCAGACTGACCCTCACCTGTGCAGACTGACCCTCACCTGTGCAGACTGACCCTCACCTGTGCAGACTGACCCTCACCTGTTCTGATGAAGGCGATGTGGCTCCATGATCCTGGTAATGTTTGGCTTGTACCCACGTGGTTAAATGAACGTGTTGAAAGTCGCTTTGGATAAAATCATCAGCTAAATAAATGGAATGTAAAATTATCTTCAAGGTTTGAGGTGGTTTTTAAGAGGTAAGAAAAACCTCATCTCACCTTTTCCCCTTAAGGCTGTTTAAAGGGATATTACAGGAAGTCATTCATGTTACTTGGTTCCGTTTTTTGGGGATTTTGTTTTTTAAAAAACCCTTAAACTCTGCACATAATTCATTAAAAATGCCTTAATATAACTATTATTTTACCTGCGACTATGCTCTTAGAATCCAATTAAAACCTAATACCTTATTACATCAATATTAAAAGGTTGAATTTATGCGACTGTAAGGTAAAGAATTAAGGGATTCAGTTGATGGAAATACATAGAAAATATATAAATCGTGAGTTAAGCCCTCCACAGTGTAAACTGCTGCACTAGAATCAGTGAATTTTTCTGCTGCAAAATTAACTGATTACAGACGTGACTGTGGGACTGAACCGCCGTCCCGTTTGTTGCCGTAGAAACAAACAGTCGATGTCCCTCCTGCAGCACATTAAACAGATCGGTACATTACAGGAGAGGGATCAATATAAAACCCACAGAAACAATGAAAAACAAACAGCGGCGCAGAGCCCATCGTTCATCACGGTCCCACCTCACAGCAGAACTACATTAATATACATTAAACCACCAAACACGTCTATCGTCCTGCTGAGCTGTTTGCATTAACATAATAATAAGAAAGATTACAGCTTCATATCTCTGATGCTTCTGTGTGAAATCAATAGAGAGAGTTACATCGACCAAAACATGAGCGTGAATCAGATTATCAGTGTTGTGACTGCAGTAAAAGGTTCGCTGAGAGCTGCTGATGTGCTTCTGTTCACGATGAAGTACATCACAGAAAACACAAGGTGAACGAGAGGAAGAAGCTCTCTGTTTAATTCATCTCTTAACATCACTGGACTCTTTCCCTCCTTCTACAGAATGCGTTTAATCATCTTACTTCATCTTAATTTACTGTAGTTCTTTTACTACATTTTATATACTTTATATGCTTTGTCGTATGTGTTAACATGCAAACATCCTAAAACCTCTTTAATGACCACTTTAATGGGGCGGCTGTGGCTTGGTGGCAGAATGGTCGCCTGCCAATCGGAAGGTCGGCGGTTCGATCCCCCAGCCATGCGTCGAAGTATCCTTGAGCAAGATACTGAACCCCATAACGCTCCCGAAGCTGCGCCTTCGGTTTCTGAATGTTCCATGTAAGTCGCTTTGGATAAAAGCGTCTGCTAAATGACTAAATGTAAATGTAAATGCAAATAAAAGATATCTAGAACATCCCACAGGACACCTGCAACCTCCTCAGTGAGCATGAAAACTACCTGCGAGACCACTGCAACCACCTGAATGACTGTAAGAACCACCTGGACGTCATCTAAATCTCCTCAATGACCAGTAGAACCGCCTACAAGAACCTTGCTACCTGCCACCTAGAACCTCCTTAGTGACTGCACTACATGACACAGAAAACCACCAAAAAGACTCCTAAAGCCTCTTCAGTAGCCACTAGAACATCCTAAAGGACCACTAGAACCACCTTCCAGAACCCTCAGAACCACCTGCAAGATCCCTAGAACCAGCTAAATTATCACAAGAACCGCCCAAAAGGCCTCTAGTACCTCCTAAAGAACAGGGGCCACCTATATGACCTCAAGAACGCCCTTAATGACCAGTGGAGCCAAATTTAAAGGACTTATAGAACCGCCCACAGGACCACTAGAACCTTCTAAATGACCTCTTAAACCTCCTCACTGAAGACTACAACCTCCTAAAGGACTATTAGAACCACCTACAAGAACTTTAGAAACTCCTCAGTGTCACCAGAACCTCCAAAAGTTTCACTATGGCCATCTTAAGTACTACTAGGACCCCTAGAACCACCTATAGGTCTACTAGAACCTTCTGCATAGCAATATAACCACCCAGGAACCCCTTCACCACCCAAATGCTGACAAGAACCACTTACATGAACGTCTTTAATGACCACTAGAGCCACCTTTAAGGACCTTTAGAACCGCCGAACGTTGGTGGAACAGCGTCTGTGTGTAACTGGGACACAGTGTGTTTGTGAAGGAGTCCCTTCTTCTTCTGTTGTTTCCACAGAAGCTGACAAAACATTAAATGTGTCAGTGGATTTATTTTGCCCCGGCAGGAAACAAAATGCGTTGGACGGGATTTACAGGTAACAGCTGTCAGGTGTGTGTGTGTGTGTGTGTGTGTCACGCGGTCCTGGTGTTACGCAGAAACACGGTGAGTTTCTCCTCTCAGCTCCACACCTGCTGCTGCACTCAGCATCAGGGCCAGATGAACACACACAGGGTGATGTAACGACCTGCTAACACTGATGGATGACGAGGTCGAAGGGCTCAGGTTTGAATTAATCAGGAGGAAAATCGACATAGTCAGCAAACAGAAACACAACAGAAGGTTTTATCAAATTAAAAAGACATAAAAGACGTTATAAAAACACAGAGTGAAATATGAACATCAAACTGATCGATCAGCAGATATAAATTAAACCCTGAACGCCAACTACATGGTTGAGATGATTGTAGAGAATCAGACTGTCGACTAATAAAACCAGCAGAGATTAAAAGGATTTCCAGAAACCAAAAGACACCAGTGACTCATTTCAGGGTTTTTAAAATACTTAAATCATGAATTCATATTTAAGTTTGGGACAAAGCTGAAGTTTCAGTGTTTGACAGTCAGGAGGAGCAGAAACCTGACGACTGAGTAAATCCATCAGAAAACAGACCGGACCGCTGCTCAGTAGCCACCGGACCGCTGCTCAGTAGCCACCGGAACTCTACTCAGTAGCCACCTAAACACTGCTCAGTAGCCACCTAAACGCTGCTCAGTAGCCACCGGAACGCTGCTCAGTAGCCACCTGAACGCTGCTCAGTAGCCACCTGAACGCTGCTCAGTAGCCACCTGAACGCTGCTCAGTAGCCACCTGAACTCTGCTCAGTAGCCACCGGACCGCTGCTCAGTAGCCACCTGAACTCTACTCAGTAGCCACCTAAACGCTGCTCAGCAGCCACCTGAACGCTGCTCAGCAGCCACCTGAACGCTGCTCAGCAGCCACCGGACCG